>CAUYQG010056395.1:0-10356 GCA_963574415.1 Tarsius wallacei | reverse complement strand
ATCTTTTATACATAGTTTTGAGGGGGTGGGGTGGTTTTACAGACTTGTGCGTATAGGGTTGGATAAAAACTGTGTGACGTAGTTACAGAGATTTTGATTGGTTAATTCAAGTCTAATTCACGCGGGCTCCTGGCTTTGTTACCTGTGATGGACAGGTAACTGCTACCGGAGCAAAATGTAGGCAAGCAGGTTTGAGATAACACAAAGCCTGTCTGCCAGGAGGGTGGCTGGCACCACAGGGTCTACAGTAATCTAGGTAAAGGAATGTTTGGGAGGAGGCTTGTTACTTGCTTAGCATTTACATTTTTCGCCAGAGTTGAAGCTTAACAGGGTTAAATATAAACACTGATTAAATTATAGTTTTACAACTACAGTCACTACCAGGCATTTATTACATGCCCAGTCTTACAGGATTTGAGGTAGAGTTAGAAATTCAGTAAATGTGAGGTAGGAATTTGTATGTAACATATCAAACGTGGACTAAGAATTTATATAACATATTAAACGTGAGCTAAGAGGGGGCGTATAGAATACAGTGCAGCAGACGTGAGGTAGGGGTTCACAGCAAGTATAGTTTTTCTAAGTTTTCCTGGGTACTTTAGTGGGTTCGAGACCCACCTGGGCAACTTGGCGAGACCTCATCTCTACAATAAATCAAAAAAATCAGCCGGGCATGGTAGCACAAGCCTATAATTCCGGCTACTCGGAAGGCTGAGGCAGAAGGATCGCCAGAGCCCAGCAGGTCGAGGCTGTGGGGGCCGGGAGCGACCACTGCACTCCAGTCTGGGCGACAGAGTGAGACTCCAACTCAAAAAAAAAAAAGAGATCCCAAGACACACCATGAGAAGAGAGGTTTCCCCCTAAGGTTTATGTCAGGGGTTTGCTGTTAGTACAGGAATTAGAGGACTTGAGGAAGAGATGGTGTGGGTGCTTCTGTTCCCAGAAACTCAGCAAGATAGAAAATGTTCGCCCCAGGAGAGGTTTTCAAGGTGGAGGCTTTGGAAAGAGTTGTGGACATCCGATGCGCAATAAACTGAAACAGGAAGCCTTTACTCTCTGATATTGACACCGACTTTGACGACAACACTTTATGTGACAGTAGTGGGATTTCAAAAAACAAAATACCATATAGGCTTTATAACAAATAGAAAATGGCAAAAGGGAAGAAAACCAAAGACAGTGAGGAAAGGAACAGGCTATGCCACTCTTCTTGAGATGCTCATCATCGATATCCACCTACGAGACAAACCACTATTCAGAACACGGGGAAACAACACAATTTTCTTATGATTCCTGGTTATCGTTTTAAAGAAGAAAGGGTGAAAGAAAAAGTTAAGAGAATCCGTGGTGAGAGGCCGCTGTTTGAGAGAAGAGAACAAAAAAATCTTTTATGTATACATCTTGCTGGTTGCGTATTTAAAAATAATGGTCCCCAAGTTCGAGAAATGAGGTGAAAGTCAAGAAAATGGAAAAAGCGGATACTTCCCACCAACTATTCATTACTTTAGTTTGAGTTATGTTACTTAGTTAAGATGATATGGCAGGAAGGGGGTTGGTAGCAGTTAAAGGCATTTCCTTTTGAAAGCCAAGCGGCAAGCTCTGAAGACCTGACAGGCTGGTTTTGTTTGAAAAGGTCAAATGGCTAGAGACTGATGGCTCTCATGGAAATGCAAAAGAGTAACTAATTCACAGACTTATCCAAAACACCTCTTCTGAAGTTGACGGTTTACAACCCTGCTTGCAGACCCTGCTGCCTTGCATTTCCTAGAGACCATTTGTTCTTTGAAAAAAATCTGATTTTGCTGAGTACAGCCTTGTAAGCTTCCAAAAAGAATATGTAATCACTCAACACGACCCTCTCCCTTACCTAAATGAAGGTATAAGACCCCGCTTCTCCCATTCTGCGGGGCTCAACCTGGAAGCATTAGCTCCTTGAGCCCGCCAGGCCGGCCGGTGTAATAAAGTGCCACTTCCTATAATAGTCTCGGTGTCACGATCTCTCTGTCTTCCTGCTACAAAGAGGCTTAGGAAGCACGGGTGACATCAAAATAACAATGTTGTAATGGTGGTGGAGATCATTAAGCTGTAATAACGCTCTCATGATGCTGAAGTCATAATGATACAATGATGCTGATTAACACAGTAGGTGAGATGCTGAATACTAGCATCATTAAAGCAAAGGGAATCTTGTTTTTAAGTCTTTTATTCAGTAGAGTTCAATTCTGGGGCGTGTACAATTCTGTGAATTTTTACACAGGCATAGATTCTTGTAGCCACCATTGTACACAAAATATAGAACCCTTTTGATATCCCGAAGAAAACCTTCACACTGTCCCTGTGTTTCAGACCCTCCCTCCCCCAAGCCCTGGCTACCACTTATCAGTCCTGTTTCTTTGCTCTTGACTTTTCCAAAGTGTCACCATGAATGGAATAAGGCAGTGTGTACCCACCGAGGCTGGGTTATTTCACTTAGCGTAATACATAAATCATTGTTTTATTCTGAAAAGAATGCTTATCTTTGATGAATACAAGATACAGGGAGCAGGCAGGAAAGACTCAGTTATTGGAGAACTGATGGGGGAGCATTGCGACATTCTAAGAGAAAGGGAGAAGTCAGCCAGGCACTGCTGAAATACTGTTTTCCTTCATATGTAACCAGAGTTTCATCTATTTAAGGCATATGTATTCCGATTTGCCTTTTCTATTTTGGGCATGTTCAAATATATGTCCTCTAAAGGCATGATAGAAGAAGGCTCACCTCCCTGCAGACTTTCCTGAGTCTCTGCATAGGGAAATACAATTATTCGGGTTTTAATTAAATTCTCGTGCTAGTTGTGCACTGAGCTTATTCTCTTGCTGGCGAAATCATCCTTAGCAGCACATTTCCTCGTTCCCTGGAAAACTGCTGACCTCCAAGCAGTCACAGGTTTATGCAGCCCAGCTGTGCACACCACGAGATTAAGTTGGATCTATACGAGGTGAGAGGAGCGATTGTATTTTACTGCCCGGGGGACTCTTCCGGCTTCTATCAGTGTGCTCCCAATTTCATTATAAGCAATATATTCTCTTTGCTGCTGAGTTCTGAGTTTTCACAGATTGGAAACCATTATTTAGGGAGAATTAATACTGTGCTTTGGAATTTTCATTGAGCAGAGAGAGAGTTTAATACCTGTTGAGTAAATAAACGCAGCAGATTCCATTTCCGGCTAGCCTTCACCTTGGCACATGACGTGTGCATGCACACACACACATACACACACACTCACGCTTTTGAACTCATACATGTTGTGTGGGGGTTGGGGACAGCTTACAGTTTTATATAGAATGTCCAAGGAACCGTCTACATTGCAAATTGGCTTGCTGTTGTGTTTTTAATGGTATGCTCCCATAAAGAAGCAGATACGTTGTGGAATGTATAAGATGTTCCAGTGAGCCTAGATAATAGCTCTGTGACGACTTGCTTGATTTATTCAAATGGTTAATAGTGAGAGATAAGAATAAAATTCTAAGCCCGTTAACCAACTGAATGGATCCCTTCTTGGCCGAAGGGACCTCAGGAAATCTTGGAAATTGAGTTTCCAGCCATGATGTGAGGGATATGAGACACGCCTCCTTATACCCCCTCCCTTACTAACCACCATTAGAGTTTCTTCTCTAAGGGTTGCAGAAACCAGCTCTTTCTGTTTTTTTGGTTTTTATTTTTTTGTCCAGTCCTCTTTCGATGGGCAGCACGGTTGGTTCCATGCGTACCATGCTTCTGCTATTGTGAATTATGCTGCAATAAACATGCACATGCAGGTATCTTTTTCACAGAGTGATTTGAGTCCTTTCAAAAGGCTCCACTGCTGTTGTCAACCAGCCTTCTGAGGCAGCCCCTCCCTTCTGTGGTTTCCACAAGACAACTTACCAGCATTCCTTCTTGATAAGAGATGACCAACCAAGGAGTGGTTCTGGCCAGTCTGTGGGGAATGCCCAGCGAGGGTTTGCATGTCCTCTGCTTCATTTTCTGGTGTCTGAGACCTGAAAACTCCATCCTTGGATCATGCCAATGGCATATTAAATATGTATATTTGGCCACCTTAATCAGCATAAATTCCTGTTCCCTTTGCCTCTGCTTCAAAGTGTCTGCTTCCAGCTTCTGGTCAGAGGCTATGGTTCCCAGCCTGTCAGAATGGTCACCTTGCAGGCTGCAACCCTTTATGAGAAATAAAGCTCTCCAAATGTATGACCCTTGTCATTCTTCAGCTGACAATATCAAGCCATTTGAATCGATCCAATTTACCCATGGGCTGAATTCTGTACTTTCCGGGGTTTCCTTTAAAATATGTTACAAACACAAATGGATTTGTTTTTAGTATTAACTTTCTGTTGCATTTCCTATAAGGTTGACCATGTTCTGTATTTGCTTATTAAACCCATGTTTTAAATTATGACCATTTATGATGAAGAAACAGAGTGGATCAAAAACCAAGCAAAGCATTGAAACATATTTATATCACCATTTTTGTGCTGAACATATTAGAAAACTCTTCACTGGTTGGTCTTTTGCACTGGAGGAAGATAAAGTACTATCCTAGAGACTAAAAAATGAGTAGAGTATTGTCTTTACCTCATTGGGTAAGTAAAATTGACTATAATTCTTCTGGCTGGGTAGCCCTCTTTTACAGTCAGGAATGTTCTGTTTTGAATTGCATTTGCCCAGCTGCCATCCAAACAGCTGTAAATGTTTCCTCTTTCTACTCTCATTTCACCTTGAACAGTCTTACAATCATTGGTTTAATGCAGCTGTTGGTCCCTCAGGTATTTTGAAGAACTTCAATGACTGGAACTTTTTCATTGTACACCAAGGAGCTCAATAAATGTTTTAAAATAAACATTTATGTATTAAGAACTATAGTTTTACCGGGGTTTTTAGGCCTAAAAGACACTGTATCATGGCTTTGGAAATAAAAGTTTTTGAAACCTAGCCCATAGTAAAAATAAGTGAGTTATTTCCGAGTCATCCCTCTCTGGTCCATAAGGCAAGAATTTCTGAGAGGCCTCGGTCAGTGTCTTGTGCCTTGGCTACCCCAGCGTCAGTATCTGAGCATCTGATACTCATTCTCTATGCTCTGCTACACACGCCCCTTTTAAAAGAATCCTGCCCTGAACAATGTGGTGTTATTTTGGTTACACTAATATCAAAGTAGACTTCAGAAGGAAGACTGTCAGGGATAAAATGGGTTATTTCATAATGATAAAGGGGAAAATTCATGCAGAAAAAAAAATGATACTAAATGTATTTGAACCCAATAACATAGCTTAAAAATACATGAACCAACAATCGACAGAACTGAATAACACTGTCAACCAACTTGGCCTAGTTGATATTTATAGACTATTCCACCCAAGAACAACACAGTAACGTTCTCTTCAAATGCACATGAAATATTCACACAATAAGCCATATTCTAGGCCATAAGATAAGTCTCAATAAATTTAAAAGAATTGAAATATTTTAGAGTACATCCTCTAGTCAAGAAATGTGTCCATTTCATCTAAGTTTTTTATTTTATTAGTCATAGAGAAATTAGAACCAAGAGGAAGGAATCTGGAAAATGCCTCCATATTTGAAAAGCACACAACAAATTTAAAAATAATCCATGTGTCAGAGCAGAAATCACAAGGTCAAGTATAAATTATTTGAAACTGAATTAAAGAAAGCATATTGAAATTTGAAAATACAGCTCAAATAGTGATAAGAGGGAAACTTAGAGCTTTAAATGTTATAGAAGAAAAAAGTTCTCAAATCAATGATACTTCCACCTTAAGAAGCTAGAAAAAAGAGGAAGAAATTAAACTCAAGATAAGTAGAAGAACATAATAAAGAGAAGGGCAGAAGTCAATAAAATAGAAAATGGGGCCACACTTGAGAAATTTAAAAAAAACAACACATCCTCATTCTATGAAAAAAAAAAAAAAAATCGTATTGATAAGACTCTGTCAGACTAATCATGGAAATAGAAAATGCAAAATTACCAGGACCAGGAATGAAAGAGGAGGGATCTTTACAGGTCCTACAGATAGTAAATGGATAGCACAAGAACATTGAAAAATTTGACTGATAAAATAAAAAACTTAGATGAAATGGACACATTCCTTGAAAGATACATACTACCAGCACTGACTTGAAAGAAAAAAAGAAAATTGAATAGTGCTAAATCTATTAATAAAATTAAATTCATATTTTAAAGCTCTACCACAAAAAAACTGCAGGTTCGGATTGTGTCATTATTGATTTCAAACAAATACTAAAGGAAGAAGTCATACCAATCTTACACAAATTCTTCCAGATAATAAGAGAGGGAACTGTTTTTTCTGTTTATTTTATGAAGCCAGCATAACTCTGACAGTAAAAACAGTGTAAGGGGGAAAAAAACCAAACTACAGATCAATATCTCTCATAAACAGGCACAAAAATACTTAAGTAACAAAAACTTAGCAAGTAAAATCCAGTTCTGCATGTGTGTATGCATGTGTGTTTGTACCAAGTATGAGCAAGTATTGTTTACATTAAAATTGAAAGGTTGGCGGGGCACGGTGGCTCACACTTATAATCCTAGCTCTTTAGGAGACCGAGGTGAGAGGATTGCCTGAATCCACGGGTTTGAGACCAGCCTGGGCAATTTGGTGAGACCTCATCTCTACAATAAACCAAAAAAAATTAGCTGGATGTGATGGCGCATGCCTGTGGTTCCAGCTACTTGGAAGGTTGAGGTGGAAGGATCACCTGAGTCCAGCAGTTGAGGTTGCGGTGGCCGTGAGCATGCCACTGCACTCCAGCCTGGGCAACAGAGTGAGACTCTAACTCAAAAAAACCCAAACAAACAAACAAAAACAAAAAGGGAAAAGAAAAAGAAAAAGAAATACATATGGAAGAGGAATAATTAAAACAAGCTTCATTCACAGGTGACATAATTATATACATAGAAATTCCTATAGATTCTATTTAACAGTTGGTAGAACTAATAAATGAGTTTAGCAAGGTCATAGGATACAAGGTAAGTGTACCAAATTCAATCATATCTTTAATATATTTGCCATGACAATTGAATATTAGAATGTTTAAAGTCATTTACAATTGCATCCAAAACAATAAAAGGTTTAGAAAAAAAATTAATAAAAGATGTATAAGATTGGTAGAATGGACAATATTAAAACATTACTGAGAGAAATTAAAGGAGACCTACATAAGTGGGCAGAACACATTTCAGAATTAGAAGACACAGTCTTGTTCAGATGTCAGTTCTCCCCAAATTGATCTATGGATTCAATGCGTCCTTTTAGGTAGAGTTTGCTTTCACCTTAGGCAGGGGATGATTTCCCTTTGAGATGGTTCACCTCTCCGTTCTTCTGAGCTGGAATGCCAGGGTTGAGCTCATGGACCGTGGAATTTATGCTGTATGTAGAACATGATGTTTTTTACTTGTTCTTCCATTAAATTTGATATCCTGGAAACATTCTGGTCTAGATACAATGTTTTCTTTAGTAGCAAAGGTGATGATATTTTAAAATTAAATTTTGTAAGATTTTCTGGTTCCAAATTAGTTCTCCATAGAAACCATTCAAAAATAAAAAAGGTGGTGAACTGGTAATAAGTATTTAGGCTTAGCTATTTCAAGTTCATTTGGGGTTGCTGTTACACTAATTGCCAGAACATGCTTTTATTACTTCTTCTCATCTTTTCATAAAACAGGTCCAATTGCTGGAGTCTCAATTGGCAGTGGTTGAGTTCATGGTGGTCTAGGACTTGGGATATTGTCATTGGAAATAGAGTTGACAGCAATTACATACCTTTCTTATTCTTTACTGCCTTCCTTCTCCAAAGGTAGAGAATGGACCAGAAAATTGGACAACCCCAGAACACCTGTTAGAAATGCAGACCCTCAGTCCCCACCCAGCGATTCAATCAGAATCTGTATTTCAACATGACTCACAGGTGATTCCCATGGACATTCACATTTTATTTTATTTTATTTTTTTGAGTTGGAGTCTCATTTGTTGCCCAGGTTGGAGTACAGTGGCACACTCACAGCCACCACAGCCTTGACCTGCTGAGCTCAGGTGATCCTTGCCTCTCAGCCTTCCAAGTTGCTGGAACCACAAGTGCCTGCCACCATGACTGGCTAATTTTTTGATTTATTGTAGAGATGAAGTTTAACCAAGTTGCCCAGGCTGGTCTCGAACCCGTGGGCTCAGACAATCCTCTCGCCTCCACCTCCCAAAGTGCTGGGATTACAGGCGTGAGTTACTGCACTTGGCCGACATTCAAATTTTAGAAGTGCTATGCATTTATTCTCCATTAAGCTCCCTGACCCCCCAAGCTAATCTGGCCTGGCAGATTTTTTTTTCTGGGGAAGAGAAAAATGGCAGGGATATCACCAATAAGGATTATAATCTCCCTAGGATAACTTTTCTTCATAAATTTATCGCATGAACTCACCAATAGCTTTGATTCACTATTTTCCTCTGACAATATATAGAATTATAAAGAATTAGTCTCCCACTTCATCAACAAGGGTACTTGTATAATGAACGTTTGTATACCTAAATTTGAATTGTACCCCACATCTTTAAAATGTAAAAAATTAAAGGAGAGAAAAAAGAATTAGTCTCAATTATTGCATATATACTATAGAGAGAGAGAGCGTGAGCGGGGGGGTGGGGCGATCATCTCTCTCTGTCACCTAGGTTGAAGTACAGTGGCATGATCACAGCTCACTGCAGCCTTGATCTCCTAGGCTTATGCAATTCTCCTGCCTCAGCCTCCTGAGTAGTTAGGGCTAGAGGCACATGCCACAATGCCTGGTTAATTTTTTAATTTTTTTGTAAAGACTGAATTTCGCTGTGTTGCCCCGGCTGGTCTTGAACTCTTGTACTCCAGCCATCCGTCTGCTTCAGTTTCCCTGAATGCTGGGATTATAAGTGTGAGCCACCACGCCTGGCCTCAAGCATTATATCATTGAGGTTTCACAAGCCTTACATTTTGGATTAGACTATAAATGGATAATTTAAAATTATATGTGTTTTAGTAAGGTCTGTACGGATAATTGGGATCTAATGAAAATAATTTTATGGATATGCCTTCTAATTTAGAAAGTAACCATTAAAATTTTTTGTGTACATCTTAGGCGGCAGTTCAATCATTTATTCATTCATCCATTTGCATACTCATTCATTCCTTGATTTATTATTAAGTGCCTACAATCAGGCACTACACTATAAGGCAGGGATGCAGAGTGGGGATAAATCATGGTCTCTGATTTTGAAAAGGTAACAGTCAGAAAGAAAGAAAATGCCATAAAGCATTGGGTTTTTATGACAGAGACATCTATAGGATCCAGGGACTAATAAGAAAGTTGCCTGGTAGAGCAGCCTGGAAGAGCTCAGCAGAAGTTATGCAGCCCAAATTGACTATTGAAAGATGCCCCGGGGAGGGGTCAGATATGAAAGCAAAGTGAGCAAATTTTCCAAAACCCATTTATTGTTCAAGTCCATTCATGTGAAATAAATGTGTGTGAGGAGAGAGTGTGTGAGGGACTTTCTAGGCATAAATGGATGCATGAAAGTGTGGCTGTCAACACGGTAATGGTGCTGTCTTACGGTGTTGGGATTCTGGGGGAAAGTGAGTAGACCTAGAAGTAAAACAGTTTTCACTTCAAAGCAGACACATTTGTAAATTTCTTTTTATTCCTTAGTAAATAACAGTTATATACCCTTCTAAGGCATTCCAAACTTTACTTTCCTTGATTGTCCTGTCAAGCTAGTAAGGTTGAGGACATTTTGGGTTACTAGAACTCAGTGAATAGCTTTTTACTTCTTTCTTAGGATTTCCTTTCTTCTGTGCCTCACTCTTCTCCTGGATCACATTCTCATTTGCACCCCGAAGTATTTAACTTCTCACTCTTATTTTACCGATGAAGAAACAGAGGCTCATAGACTAGTGCTTTGTACAAGACCTCCTAGATAGTAAATACAAAACCAGCCGGGCTCGGTGGCTCAGCCTGTAATCCCGCGCCTTTGGGAGGCTGAGGTGAGTGGATTGCCTGAGCCCGCGGGTTCGAGACCCGCCTGGGCAGGCGAGACCTCATCTCTACAATAAATCAAAAAAAAATGAGCCGGGCGTGGTAGCGCGCGCCTGTAGTTCCAGCTACTTGGAAGGCTGAGGCGGAAGGATCGCCGGAGCCCAGCAGGTCGAGGCTGCGGTGGCCGGGAGCGGCCACTGCACTCCAGTCTGGGTTACATAGTGAGACTCCAACTCAAAAAAAAAAACAAAAAACAAAAAACAAAACCAACGCACACTCTTTCTGAGACTCA
>CAUYQG010056392.1:0-10290 GCA_963574415.1 Tarsius wallacei | reverse complement strand
GCTATTATGAATGGGATTGTGCTTTTTTATTTTGGTTTCTGTTTGTTTATTGTTGGTGTATAGAAATGAAACTGTCTTTTGCACCTTTATTTTATACCCTGAGACTTTGCCAAAGTCCTCTATCAGGGCAAGGAGGTTTTTGACAGATTCTCTTGGGTTTTTGAGGTATAGAATCGTGTCATCTGCAAAGAGGGATAACTTGGCTTCCTCTTTTCCTATTTGGATACCCCTATCTCCTTCTCGTCTGATTGCTCTAGCTAGGACTTCCAAAACTATGTTGAAAAGGAGGGGTGAGAATGGGCATCCTTGTCTTGTTCCAGTTTTCAAGGGGAAATGGTTCCAATTTCCATCTGTTTTATAGTATGTTGGCTGTGGGTCTCTCGTAGATGGCCCTTACTATTTTGAGGTATGTTCCATCTATGCCTAAATGTTACAGGGTTTTTATCAAGAAGGAGTCCTGGATTTTATCAAAAGTTTTTTTCTGCATCTAATGATATAATCATGTGGTTTTTGTTTTTACATGTGTTGATGTATTTAACTACGTTTATGATCTTACAAATGTTGAATCAGCCCTGCATCCTGGGTATGGTCATGGTGGATGATTTTTGTGGTGTGTTGTTAAATCTGACTTACTAGGATTTTGTTGAGAATTTTAGCATCAATGTTCATCAAGGATATTGGCCTGTAGTTCTCTTTCTTTGTTGGATCTTTACCTGGTTTGGGTATCAATGTGATGTTATCTTCATAAAATGATTTGGGAAGAGTTCCATCTTTCTCGATTGCCTGGGATACTTTCAGTAGGATTGGTATTAGTTCCTCCTTGTATGTTTTGTGGAATGCTGCTGGAAAGTCATTTGGTCCAGGGCTTTTTTTTTGTAGGTAATTTTCTTATGACATAGTCAATTTCCTGGATTGTTATTTGTCTGTTTAGGGTCTCGATTTCTTCTTGTTTCAACTTGTTGAGGTTGTGTGATATCAGATAATCCTCCATTTCCTTTAGGCTTTCAAGTGTGTTTTCATATAAGTGTACATAGTAGTCTCTAATAATCTTTTGTATTTCTTTGGGGGTCAGTTGTGACTTGACCTTTTATATTTCTGTTTGTGTTTATTTGGGCTTTTTCTCTCTTTTTCTTGATAAGTCTAGCTAGGGGACCATCAATCTTGTTTATCCTTTCAAAAAACCAGCTTTTTGTTTCCTTGGTTTTTTGTATTATCTTTTTGTTTCCTATGACCCTAATTTGGGCTTTTATTTTGGTGATCTGGATTCTTCTGCTGTAGTTAGGGTTTTGGTGGTCTTGCTTTTCCAGCTCCCTTAGGTGATTTGTTAGGCTGTTAACTTGTGATCTTTCCATTTTCTTCATATGTGTTTGTAGAGATATGAATTCTTCTCTTAGTACTGATTTCATGGCATCCCAGAGGTTTGGGTAAGATGTTTCTTCATATTCATTTGCTTCCAGGTATCTTTTAATCTCTGTTTTGATTTCCATGTTGTCTCAGGAGTTGCTTAGCATCATGCTGTTCTGTGTCCATGTCTTTGTGGGTTTTCGGGGTGCTTTGTTGGTGTTGATATTTATTTTTATTCCACTGTTGTCTGAGAAGGCATGTGGCAGGAATTCAACCTTGTGACATTTGTTTATACTTGATTAATGGCCAAGGATGTGGTCGATCTTAGGGTACGTTTCATGTGGTGATGAGTAGAATGTATATTCCGTGGTTTGGGTGGAGTATTCTGTAGGTATCAATTAAGTACATTTGTCAAGTGTCATGTTGAGGTTCTGAATCTCCTTGTTGATTTTTTGTCTTAATGATCTGTCTAGTGTCGTGAGTGGGGTATTTGAGTCCCCAGCTATGATAGTGTTAAAGTCAATATCTTTTTTAAGTTTACCTAGAAGCTGTTTTATGAAAGTTGGTGCTCCTATGTTGGGTGCATATTTGTTTAGGATGAATGTTTGTTATTGATGGATTAAACCTTTTATCATTATGTAGTGTCCTCCTATATCTTTTTAAACTTTTTATAGCTTAAAGGGTATTTTTCCTGTTATTTAGATCACAACTCCTGCTTTCTTTTATGTTCTGTTCACCTGAAAATTTTCCATCCTCTTACTTTGAGTCTGTAAGTGTCCTTTCTGGTGAGATGAATCTCTTGGAGACAACATATGGTTGCATCATGATATTTCATACAATTTGGCATTCTATGTCTTTTTCAGTGGTGCATTTTGTCCATTCACATTCAGGGTAAATATTGAGATGTGAGAGTTTTCCCTGTCATGAGGTTCTTATAGAGTTTGTTGTTGATGTTGCTTTTTGGTTTTCTGTTTGTTTCTTTTGATTTTTGTGTTGATTATATGTGTTTTCAGTCTTTGTCCTGCATTCTTGGGAAGACCATGGTTGTTCTTTTTCTTTCTTCTGTGTTTAATACTTTCTTAAGTGTTTCTTGTAGAGCTGGTCTGGAGGTGACGTAAACTCTTAGGGATGGAATGTCTGGGAAGAATTTTAATTCTCCATTGATGATGAAACTTAGCTGGGTAGGTAATTCTTGGTTGAAATTGTTTATTATCTTTGAGAACTTTGAAGATTGGACTCCAGTCTCTCCTTGTCTGTTGTGTTTCTCTAGATAAGTTTGCTGTTATTGTAATTGTTCTTTCCTAGTAGGTAATCTGACCTTTCTCTCTTGCTGCCTTTAAGATTTTTTCTTTTATACCTACTTTGTTTAAGTTAATTACTATGTGTCTAGAAGTTGGTCTTCTCATTTTGTTGTTTTGCAGGGGTTCTCTGAATCTCTTGTGTTTGAATGGTTGCATCTCTAATGAAAAGGGGGAAGTTTCCTTGGATAATGTCATGGAATATTTGTTCCTGGGTGGCCCTGACTCTCTTTCTGCCTCTGGGATTTTAATTAATCTTAGGTTTGGCCTCTTGATACAATTGCTCATCTCTTGGAGGCTTTTTCTGTCTTTTAAAGCTCCTTTTCTAGGTTTTTAACAGTTTGGGTTAGTTCCATATTTTGGTCCTCAAGCACTGAGATTCTTTCTTCTGCTTAGTTAATTCAGCTTTCCATGCTTATCAGTTTGTTATTTTTTTTCCTTCACTGTATTCTTTATTGCTGTTATCTCAGTTATCAACTCCTTCATTCTTTCCTCTTATCTTTCCTCATTTCTGTTTATCCTCTCTATTAATATCTTGATATCTGTGTTTGTGGTTTGAGACCAGTCATTCTGGGGGCTCTTCATTGTTTGAGTTCTGAAGTCTGCATTCTCAGTTGTTGTCTTTCCAAGAGACTGTATGGGACCCATATTCTTCCTTTGGTTTGTCTTCATCTATGAAGGCTTTTCTCCCCTTTTTACCTCTTCTTTAATTTTGTTGTCCAGTAATGGGGTGGGGTAGCTTTTACCTCTGTTTGCTCAGTCTTCTATTCTTCCTTATGTAGCTCCTCGGGCTTTGTTCAATTTTGAAGCTGGACTGGGGGTGGGGGGGGTGCTTTTTGCCATTTTGATATTTGATTAAGGGGGAAGCTGTGATTCAGAAGCTATCTGCAGATCCCAGTATCCATGGACTGGTGCGTGGGCCCCCTGTAATCCACTTCCCATTGACTTATAGTCTGTCAATGCAGTGGGGGGTGTATGTTTGCCTTTTGAAAGCAAAATGAGATAAGAAAAAGGAAACAAATAGAAAAGGTAGTAGGAAGACAAAAGGAAGGTGAGGAGATAGAAGAAGAAGAGGGAAAACAGAAAACTAAAAAATAAAAGACAAACAATAAAAGACAGAAAAAGCAAAAACATACAATCAGAGAAACAAACCACCCCCCCATTAATGTACTCGCCCTCAAAAATATCCATACACAAACAGAAAATATAAAAAAACCAACATTAAAAAACTGAAACAAAGCAAGTACAAGAACTTAAAAGCAGAAAGAAAGAGAGAAGAAAAAAACAAAAACAAACAAAAAAAAGAACTCACTCTCTGGCTGTTTCTGAAACTCCAGGTTCCTTTCCCAGGCACTGCCACTGCTTTTGGCTGGCGGCATGTTAGAGAGAGGCTCTGGTCTCCAGCCTGTCTCCTCCACTCTCAGCACAGGCTGATATGGTTCCTTTCAGTGTGGGTTTGATGCACTGCAGACTACTATGGAAGGAGGATGGGTCAGATCTGGACCCACCCGACTTGTCTGCTGCTCCTACTGCTGTCAAATCTTCCACTCAGATCACCAGATTTTCAATGTAGATGAAACACTGTTCTATTGGAAGAAGATGCCATCTGAGATTTTCACATTTAGAGAGAAGTCAATGCCTGGCTTCAAAATTTCAGAGGACAGAATGCCTGTCTTTTTAGAGGCGAATACAGCTGGTGACTTCACATTAAAGCAAATTCTCACCATTTAAAAAATCCTAAAGCTCTTAAAGATGATGCTAAATCTTGCTGTCCTTTATAAATGGAACAACAAAGCCTGGATGAAAGCACATTTGTTTTTAGCATGATTTACTGACTATTTTAACCCCACTGCTGAGACCTACTGTTTAGAAGAAGGATTCCTTTTAAAATATTACTATTCATTAACAATGCAGCTAGTCACCCAAGAGCTCTGATGGAGGTATACAAGGGGATTAATGTTGTTTTCATGCCTGCTAACACAACATCCATACTGCAACCCATGGATCAAGGGATAATTTCAGCTTTCGAGTTATATGAAGAAATATATTTTATAAGGCTATAGCTTCCTTAGATAGTGATTTCTCTGCTGGATCTGGGTATAGTCTACTGAAAACCTTCTGCGAAGGATCCACCATTCTAGATGCTGTTAAGAACATTCGTGGCTGGGTGTGGTGGCTCGCACCTGTAATCCTAGCACCTTGGAAGCTCCTGTATTATTTGGTTGTGGTCTTCGTTGTTCTTGCCCTTTTAAGTGCATGAAATTAGCTCTATCAGTCAGAATACAGCAGGAAGCAAAGCATGCTGGAGAGATATACTCAAAGAGAGCTTGGGCCAAGTTGGAAGGATTGCTTGAGCCCAGGAATTTGAGACCAGTCTGGGCAACATGGTGAGACTTTGTTTCTAAAAACAAACAAACAAAATACACACACACACACACACACACACACACACAAAAGCTGGGCATGGTACATGGTGACATGTACCTGTAGTCCTAACTATTCCAGTGGTTGAAGCAGCAGAATCACTGGAGCCCAGGAGGTTGATGCTGCCATGAACTGTGATTGTCCTCTGCACTCCAATCTGGGCAACAGAGTGACATCCTTCCTCAAAAAAAAAAAATAATAATAATAATTTAATCATTAGCTGGGTGTGATGGCACACACATATAGTCTTAGCTACTTAGGAAGCTGAGATGGGATCACTTGAGTCCAGGTGGTCGGGGCTGCGGTGATCTGGGATCACACCACAGCACTCCAGCCTAGGTGACAGAGTGAGACTCTGTCTCAAAAAAAAAAAAAAGATCTTGAGTCCAAACATGTGCATAACCAAGTGTAATGAATAGTTGCTTCTTACGGATGAGCCAATAAAGTAGATGAAATCAACTCCTGGTGAAGATGCTGTCTGTGAATATTGTTGAAATGACAACAAAGGATTTAGAATATTATATCATCGTAGCTAAAAAGCAACATGAGCATTTATGAGGATTGACTCCAATTTGGAAGAAGTTCTACTGTTGGTAAAATGCTATCTAACAGCATTAACATGCTACAGAAGAAATATTTTACAAAAGGAAGAGTTATTCGATGCAGTAAACTTTATTGTTGTCTTATTTTAAGAAATTGCCGTAGCCACCCCAACCTTCAGCAGCCAGCATCCTGATCAGGAAGCAGACATCAACGTTGTTACAAGACCCTCCACCAGCAAAAAGATTACACCTCACTGAAGGCTCAGATCATTGTTAGCAGTAAAGTTTTTGGGTTTTTTTTGTGTGTGTGTTGGAGTCTTACACTGTTGCCCAGGCTGGAGTGCAGTGGCACACTCACAGCCACCATAGCATCGACCTGCTGGGCTCCAGCGATCCTTCTGCCTCAGCCTTTAAAGTAGTCGGAACTACAAGCACGTGCTACCAGGCTTGGCTAATCTTTTTTTTATTTATTTATTGTAGAGACAAGGTCTTGCCAAGTTGCCTGGGCTGGTTTTGAGCAGTCCACTCGCCTCGGCCTCCCAAAGTGCTGGGATTACAGGCTGAGCCACAGAGCACGGCCAATAAAGTATTTTTAATTGAGGTATATATATTGTTTTATTAGACATAATTGATTGCACACATAATGGACTACAGTATAGTATACACATAATTTTTGTATGCACTGAGAATCCAAAATTTTGTGTGACTTGCTTTTTTGTAATATTTGCTTTATTGCAGTCGTCCCCTATATCCTAATCATCCTGTCTTTCTTTCAAAGTTAATATCTGAAAGATATGCCTTAGAGTTATTTCACTGTTGCTCTTATTTCCATTGTCCCAATGGATAAAGATGGCGGACATCTTTTTATACAATTACCATTAATATATCCATTTTGGTGAGATGTCTTAATATCTTTTGCCCATTTTCTGATTGAATGTTGGTTTTTACTGTTAAGTTTTTAGAGTTATTTGTATATTCTCCGCACTTGTCCTTTGTCACATATGTGGTTTGCAATATTTTCTTCCAGTTTACAGCTTGTCTTTGTAACTAGAAGTTCTTTTCACATATTATTCTTTTCATATCATTGTGATTATCATCCCCATATATCACTCAAGGAAAGGATCTTCAGTTTTTCATGCTCTTAACCTTTGTACCAACCGCTACCCTAACTTCTCCCTTCCTCTTGTATTGTTGTGTGCCAGATTCTTTGGAAAAGTATATGTATTTTTAGATCATATAACTTGATAGGAAATTGAAACTTTTTTTTTTTCATGGTTCAGGTGTGTTATTAGTATAGGTTAGTGGCTCTTTTTTTTTTTTTTTTTTTTTTTAGTTTGAGTATCAAAAGGTAACCAAGGATGGAGTGCAGTGGCCGCTCCCGGCCACCGCAGCCTCAACCTGCTGGGCTCTGGCGATCCTTCCGCCTCAGCCTTCCAAGTAGCTGGAACTACAGGCACATGCTACCATGCCCCGGCTAATTTTTTTGATTTATTGTAGAGATGAGGTCTCACTTGCCCAGTTGGGTCTCGAACCCACGGACTCAGGCAATCCACTCACCTCAGCCTCCCAAGGCGCGGGATTACAGGCTGAGCCACCGAGCCCGGCTAGGTCAGTGGTTCTTAACTGGTACCCTGAACCCTTCACAAGAGTTCTGCTAAACTTTGATCAACACATATAATCTAATTTTGCTAAAACTGTGAAGACAACCTATTACTATATTATTTATTAAATGGAGCATTGAGAAGAGTGAGTGACGCAATGCTGTATAAATGGGGTATTCACTTTTGCAAATGAGATATTCATCAGGTGGTTGTTAGAGAAGTAAATTTTTTTTGTTATTTGAGAATTTTGTCTTGGAGCATATGAAGCAGTACAGTTTAGTAAATAGTTCTGCATAGAGAAAGACATAGTGATGAAAGATGATTACTAAGAATGCTTTTATACATACTGCAAAGCATAGATTTAGTAGAGTAGCAAAATTGTATCTAGTACTGATTTACTTGCTGTTTTTGTTGTTTTGCTTGCTGTTTTTCCCCCATATTGTTTTTAAAAAATCTTTTATTAGCATAGTCATAAAAATGAGCAAATCATAAGTAGTTAATTGAATTATCACATTTATCAGAAAGTAAACACAATCATTGAACCACTGTCTCAGTGAAGAAATAGAACATCACCAGCACTTCAGGAAACTCCCCTTTCCCCTACATCCTAATCATCTTATCTTTCTTTTAAAGGTAATCACTTCCATGATTTCTCACACTATAGATTAGTTTTACCTGATACTTGGAATTTTATATGAATGAAATTTACCATATATTTTCTTTTGTGGTTGCCTTTTTCACTCAACATTATCAGTGCATTATTTTTCGCTCAACATTTTATATTTGTGAAAGCAGTATATATTGTAGTATATGGCAGTAGTATGTTCATTTTTATTAGTGAATGTTATTCTTCATGACATATACTATAGCAATATACCACAATTTATGTATTATCCATTGGAGTTTACACACACACACACACACACACACATATTTATGTATTTGAGTCAATATTTAAAATTGAGGTAACAGAAAAAATTAATTTCTGATTCATCTTTAAAGAAGACAAACCAGATTCTTTGTTAATACTGGCCTGAGTTTTTGAGGCAACAATAAGCTAGAGCTTGGAAACATATGTCCCATCTTTATTGGGCTTTTGTTCTTTCATTTGCCACAATATCCATCAGTTCTTATTGCTTCTTGCATCTGGCCCTTTAGATATATTTCTATTGCCTGCTTGGACCTATAGACATTTATTTATGGGCTCGATTTATTTCTAATAACATATTCCTATGTCCATACTATTTCATTTACTGTAACTTTGTATACAGTATGAAAAATTCTTCAAAATATCCCTGATTCATTATAAGTTTTAAAAATTTCTTTTTAAAATTTTTTAAAATTTTAAATATTTGGGGTACAATTCAGGGTTAGATATGCAAATGTTCATTATGCAGGTATCCTTGTTGATTAGGTGTGCCCTCCCTCCCCTGGCAGTTTCCCACTATTGGCAATCCCTTTCTTGTAGTATTAAGATAGTTGTTCAAGTTTTAAAATTTCATATGAACTCTGGGGTCTTTGTATTAAATTCTAAACAAAAGAGATGTCATAAGAATTTTGATTAGAATATCATGAATACAGCATGTATTAATTTTAGGAATAATGAGCATCTTTAAAAATAGGCTCTCTTGATTTATTCAAATTTTTCTTTATGACTCTAAATCTGTTTTTATATGCATATATGTTTCTTCTTAAGTTTATCCCAAATTTTCAAGTGAAGTTACTGTGCCTGAGATGCTATGAATCTTGGAACTTTGATGCTGCACCTCTCTACCTCTTAGAAGCACAGCTTTAACCTTGGTCAGCTGTGTTCTCACTGCTTCTGTCTCTTTTCACTCCCCTCACTTGCACTGTTTGCAAAAATAATGAAAGAATTAAGCTGGTGCTTGGAGCAGGTCATACACTACTAATATAACACCAAGCAGGGAGAGTTTTCTACCCCAAATCGTGACACATGTGTATGGTTTAGTACAAACTAGACTCAGGCAACTTTATTTTCCATCCCTATTCTTTATTTTTGTCCTTCTCATGATCTTCTTTAAATTTTTGTTTAGTTTTTGTAAGCGCAATTCATTAACTCAACAGATATTTGTGGGGTTTTTTTGTTTGTTTGTTTGTTTTGAGTTGGGGTCTCACTCTGTCACCCAGACTGGAGTGCAGTGGCTGCTCCTGGCCACCGCAGCCTCGACCGGCTGGGCTCCTGCGATCCTTCCGTCTCAGCCTTCCAAGTAGCTGGAACTACAGGCGCGTGCTACCACGCCTGGCTAATTTTTGATTTATTGTGGAGATGAGGTCTCACCAAGTTGCCCAGGCGGGTCTCGAACCCGCAGGCTCAGGCAATTCACTCACCTCGGCCTCCCAAAGCACGGGATTACAGGCTGAGCCACCGAGCCCGGCTAACAGATATTTGTTTACTATATGTCATGCACTATGCCAGGAGTGGAGAATAGAACTCAAAGCTCTACCTTGTTTTAGCTATTGAGGCTGTAATTTTGTGCTTAGTATAATTTATGATTAGTGACCAGTGATCATTATCAGAATATTCCAAATTATACATTTATTGCCTCACTAGCTATTTTGGCCACAATATGACATTGCTTAGTTTTGATAATTTTGTATAATCTACTATGTAAATGTTTCTGATATATTCTCATATAGTCCCTCCCCGTCTTATCAATTTTATGCATTTTACTTCCTTTTCAGTGACTCACCTATAGTTACTTTTAAAGAACTTTAATGTTTTCTGACAGCATATCTAGGTTATTAAGGTTACTATGAATTCTGATGTGGTCTTTATCAGTGATAGATAGATTTCCTTTCTTTCCTTCATCTTTTCCTGTCATGAAAACACTCTACTAAGATCTTTAAGACAGCTGGAAGAGGGATATCCATTTTAAATGATTTACACAATTCCTGTTTCCATAGTTTAAATTACTGAGATATTATATCCAGACAGGTGACATTTATCATTAGAATATAGTTCATTCTTTTTTTTTTTTTTTTTTTTTTTTTTTTTTTTTTTTGGGGGAGCACTCTTCCCCCCACAGTGTTTGAAAGGGCCCCCACCCCCCCCCCCAACCA
>CAUYQG010056387.1:0-17398 GCA_963574415.1 Tarsius wallacei | reverse complement strand
TCCAGTCCTATTTATGTATTTATCCATTTATTCATCAGTCAGGGTCTCACTCCATTGCCCAGGCTGGGGTGCATGGCACAATTGCAGGTCATTGCAGCCTTGACCTCCTGGGCTCAGGCAATCTTCCAATCTGGCCTGGCCCTCAATCCTATTTTTAAAAGGAAAGGCAGTTTACAATGGTCATTGGACAAGGATAGCAAAACTCATTCTGTAGTTAGTGGGATAAATCTCAGGGTCAACCAAACTGATCTGCCCCTATTCTTGCCTGCTAGGGGATGTCCCTTAATTCATATCGTCCAAGGCCATTCCTGGAAGAGATGAGAAAGGCAGAGAAAGAATATTCTCTTGAGTTCTGCACCCACTTCTTGCTTACAAAATTGTAAGGACTTGGAAATTACCGCAGAGGATTCTCTAGGACAACTGGGTACAAAGTCAATAATGAACACATGTTCTTTCCAGCTTCTTGCTCTACAGTTTTCTAAGATGCTGTCCTCGTCTACATGATTAAAGCACAAGCACTGCCACATCTGCCTTCCAGCCTGCAAGAATAGAGAAAAGAGAATGGAAAAGCACATGTAAAACAGTTTAAAGTCAAATGATAGACATGCTATTCAACAACTTCACTCACCTCCTACTGGCCCCAATGAGTCTCACAGTCACACCTATCTCAAAAATAGGCTACAGGCAGGTGTGGTGACTCACACCTGCAATCCCAGCACTTTGGAAGGCAGAGGCAAAAAGAATTGCCTGAGTCCACGGGTTCAAGACCAGCCTGGACAATATGGCGAGACCTCGTCTCTACAATAAATCAAAAAAATTAGCCAGGCATGGTGGCACACACCTGTAGTTCCAGCTACTTAGAAGGCTGAGGTAGAAGGATTACCTGAGTCCAGCAGGTCAAGGCTGCGTGAGTGTGCCACTGCACTCTAGCCTGGGTGACAGAGTGAGACTCTGACTCAAAAAATAAATTGGCTGGAAACATAGGCTCGAGGGTTTTCTTGCTAAATGAAGAAGAGGAGAATGAATATGGGCTAACAGGTGTCCCACCATGTTTTATTAGGAACGGGGTGCCCAGCAAGAGGTATTTGTGTGGGATCTAGGATATAGCACTACTTCCCTGTTTCTCTGAGTCCTCTGGCCCTGTTTGCATCACACACCCTTTGGACAATACACTGTGTCCAGTAAAAGTAAAGTGCCATGATTGACCGGGCTTGGTCTTGTGCCAGCTCTTGAGGTCAAGAGGACAGAGTCTGTCAGTAAAAGAGAGCTTGCTGGACAATAATAGCAATGGCACAGGCAGTTAAGGACCTCTTTTCCCAGTTCTGAAGATGAGACGACCCAGCTAATTTCTTTCCCCAAGTGGAAGAATCCCATAAAATTTATGCTATGCCAGTGGTCTTACACTTTGATAGTCTGTTTCAGATATTTATGTGTGTGTGTGTGTGTGTGTGTGTGTGTGTATGTGTGTGAGTGTGTTTTGTGTTTTGTTTTTTTTCTAGTCAGAGTTTCACTCTGTTGCCCAGGATGGAGTGGAGTGGCAGGATCATGGCTCACCGCAGCCTCCATCTCCTGGGCTTAGGAGATCCTTCTGCCTCAGTCTCCCAAGTAGCTAGGACTACAGGCATGCCCCACCACACTTGCCTTATTTTTTACTTTTTTATAGAAATGAAGCCTCACTATGTTGCCCAGGCTGGTCTTGAACTCCTGGTCTCCAGCAATCCTCCCACCTCAGCCTCCCAAAGTGCTGGGATTACAGACATGAGCCACTACCCACTATGTCCGGCCATATTGTTTTATTTTGTATGTATGGTATTGTCAGTTTCATCTGATGGCTGATATGTTCAAGTTTAAGGAATGTAGTCCTGGCATGGTGGCTCACGCTTGTAATCCCAACACTTTGGGAAGCGGAAGCGAGAGGATTGCCTGAGCTCAGGGGTTCAAGACCAGCTTAGGCAACTTGGAGAGACCTCATCTCTACAATAAATCAAAAAATTAGCCGGATGTGGTGGCACGCACCTGTAGTTCCAGCTAGTTGGAAGGCTGAGGCAGAAGGATCGCCTGAGCCTAGCAGGTCGAAGCTGCAGTGGCTGTGAGTATACCACTGCACTCCAGCCTGTGCAACAGAGTGAAACTCCAACTAAAAAAAAAAAAAAAGACCTACAAAATTTTAGCTTACAATGCATATGACATTTTGGAAAGAAATATTACTTTTGACACATTATTTCTCTTTCCTGAGACTTGCATTCTTAATGTTTAAGCTTAGAAAGTTAGGACTAGAACATTTCTTGTATTAAATGTGAAGATAATCGCAGCAACTTGGATGGATTTAGAGTCTATCATACTCAGTGATCTATCACAGAAACAAAGAACAGAGTACCATATGTTCTCACTCATAAGCGGACCTTGAACAATTATCATAATACTGTAAGAAAGGGATTGGCAGTAGTGGGAAACTGCCAGGAGAGAGGGGTGGGATTGGCAGTTGAGGGAAACTGCCAGGGGAGGGAAGGGCACACCTCATCAACAAGGGTATCTGCATAATGAACATTTGTATAGCTAACCCTGAACTGTACCCCCATCTTTAAAATTTTAAAAAATGTGGAGTCATTCTTTCTACAGTTTTTAAGTTTCATTTATTTCAACAGCAGATGGCGCTATTGAGTATTGGCGTTAAAAATAATTCTAATCGCAGAGTACCTAGCACTCATAGAAGATATCTACTTGCATATCAGAGCATTGGAGGTTAGGGGATGCCCAGGACCCTTGGTTAGGAATTTGGCAAGGGAAAGAAAAAGGCCAGGCTGGACATGGTAGTTCATGACTGTAATCCCAGCACTCTGGGAGGCAGAGGTGAGAGGATTGCCTGAGCTCAGGGGTTCAAGACCAGTCTGGGCCACTTGGCAAGACCTCATCTCTACAATAAATCAAAGAAAGAAAAAAAAATTAGCCGGGTGTAGTGGCACACACCTGTGGTTCTAGCTACTTAGAAGGCTGAGGCAGAAGGATAGCCTGAGCCCAGCAGGTCAAGGCTGCAGCAGCCGGGGGCATGCCACTACGTCCAGGCTGAGTGACCGAGTGAGACTCTGACTCAAAAAAAAAAGAAAGAAAGAAAGAAGGAAGGAAGGAAGGAAGGAAGGAAGGAAGGAAGGAAGGAAGGAAGGAAGGAAGGAAGGAAGAAAGAAAGAAAGAAAGAAAAAGGGTCAGAGTTTAGACCTCACTGCAGGTTGTACAATAGATCCCTTGACCTATGATTTTTCTGTTTAGGAAGAATTGCAATCTCATTTTATATGTAAGGAAACAGTCCTCGAGGAGCAAAACAACTTTCCCAAGGTTAGATGCCTCGTTAGGTGCACAGCTAGAAAAAACTTCTCAGTTTCTTGACTTTCAGTCTCAAGCACTTTTTATTATACTTCTTCAGCTTATACATTAATTGGAACTCATTGTGTTTTTTTTTGCCCCTCCTTATTTAAAAAAAACATATAAAGCAACAGATTAAAAAATTTTTTTTTCTATTTCAAATATGTGGGGTACAATTCAGGGTTAGGTATACAAATGTTCATTATGTAGGTACCCTTGTTGATGAGGTGTGCCATAAGTCCCTCTTTAAAAATGATTTTAGGCCAGGCACAGTGACTCATGCCTGTAATCCCAGCACTTTGGGAGGCAGAGGCGAGAGGATTGCCTGAGCCCATGGGTTTGAGACCAGCCCGGCAACATGGTGAGATCTCATCTCTACAATAAATTTTTTAAAAAAAGTTTTTAGGCCAGGCATGGTGTCTCATGCCTGTAATCCCAGCACTTTGGGAGGCCAAAGCGGGAGGATTGCTTGAGCCCAGGAGTTTGAGACCAGCCTGTAATCCCTCGCCTGGGGAGGCTGAGGTGAGTGGATTGCCTGAGCCCGCAGGTTCGAGACCTGGGCAACCTGGCGAGACCTCATCTCTACAATAAATCAAAAAAATTAGCCGGGCGTAGTAGCGCGCGCCTGTAATTCCAGCTACTTGGAAGGCTGAGGCAGAAGGATCGCTGGAGCCCAGCAGGTCGAGGCTGCGGTCGCCGGGAGCGGCCACTGCACTCCAGTCTGGGCGACAGAGTGAGACTCCAACTCAAAAAAATAAATAAATAAATAAAAATAAAATAAAATAAAAAGATGCCAAGATGATTAGATGAGGAAAAAATAGTCTTTTCAACAACTGGTGCTGGGACAACTGGATATCTACATGCAAAAGAATGGACATGGATCCTTACCTCATACCATTTACAAAAATTAACTCAAATTTAATGAAAGATATAAATGTAAGATTCAAAACTGTAGAAGCCTTAGAAGAAAATGTAAGCATAAATCTTTATGTTCTGATATTAGACAATGGTTTTTTAAGTCATGACACCCAAAGCACAAGCACAAAAAGGAAAAGAGGCCGGGCTCAGTAGCTCAGCCTGTAATCCCAGTGCTTTGGGAGGCCGAGGTGAGTGGATTGATTGCCTGAGCCCGCGGGTTTGAGACCCGCCTGGGCCACTTGGCGAGACCTTGTCTCTACAATAAATCAAAAACTAGCCAGGTGTGGTAGTGTGCGCCTGTAGTTCCGGCTACTTGGAAGGCTGAGGCAGAAGGATCGCCAGAGCCCAGCGGGTCGAAGATGCGATGGCCGGGAGCATGTCACTGCACTCCAGTCTGGGCGATAGAGTGAGACTCCAACTCAAAAAAAAAAAAGAAAGAAAGAAAGAAAAAGAGATAAACTGAACACCATCAAATTTTCATTTTTTAAAAAAATTTTTGCAGAGATAGGGTCTCGCTATACTTCCCAGGCTGGTCTCAAACGTCTGGCTTTAGGCAGTCCTCCTGCTTCAGAAGGATTTGAGCCACTGTGCCTGGCATACATCATCAAATTTTAAAAACCATGCTTCAAGCCAGGCACAGTGGATCATGCTCATAATCCCAGCTCCTCGGGAGACTGAGGTGGCAGGATTGCTTGAGGCTAGGAGTTGGAGACCAGCCTGGGCAACACAAGGAGACTCTGACTCTAAAAAGTAAAACATTTTTCAGGTGTGGTGATGTATGCCTATGGTCCCAGCTACTCAGGATGCTGAAGTGGGAGGATCATTTGAGCTCAGGGGTTTCTATTATTGATTTATAAATTCATTCAATTAAATTAAACATATTTTATGTCAGAACATACTTTGTATAATTGAGTCATTTTAAATTCATTGAGACTTGGTTTAAGGCTCAGAATATCTTGGCAAATGTTCTGTGGACACTTGTAAAAATGATGTGTTTTGGGGCTACCCCTTCAGGTCCCCTCCTGCTGTGGGAGCTTTTCTTTTTTCTCAATAAATCTTACTTTTTTAAAAAAATGATGTATTTTGCTGTTGGATGAGTGTTTTCTAAATGTTATTCGGGTCATGTTGGTTGATAGTGTTGTTCAAATCTTCTTTATTTTTACTTTGTATTTTTATGCCTATCTATATTCATTTTCTGGATCTGCTTTAACAAACTGTCACAAACTGAGTGAGTTTAAAACAACAGAAATCTGTTTAGACCAGGTGTGATGGCTCACATGTGTAATCCCAGCACTTTGAGAGGCCAAGGTGGAAGGATTGCTTGAGCCCAGGGATTTGAAACCAGCCTAGTCAACATAGCGAGACTTCATATATACAAAAAATTTTTTAAAATTAGCTGAGCATTGTGGTTTGTGCCTGTAGTCTCAGCTTCTCCAGAGACGGATGCAGAATAATCACCTGAGCCCAGGAGGTCAAGGTTGTGATGAACCATGATTATGCCACTGCACTCCAGTCTGTGTGACAGAGTGAGACCCTGACTCAAAAAGAAAGAAAGAGAGAGAGAGAGAGAGAGAAGGAGAGGGGAGGGAGAGAGAGAGAGACAGAGAGACAGAGAGACAGACAGGGAGACAGAGAGACAGAGATAGAGAGACAGAGGAGAAAGGGAAAGGGAAGGAAGGAAGGAAGGAAGGAAAAGAAAGGAATCCGTTCACTGTTCTGGAATCTAGAAAAGTCCAAAATCAAGACATCAGCGTGGCTATGATCCCTGGGAAGGCTATAAGGAAGAATCGTCTTTTCTCCTCTAGCTTGTGATGGTTGCCAGCAATTCTTGCCATTCTTCGGCTTGTGGCATAACTGCAAACCCTGCCTCCGTTGTCACACGACCTTCTTTCCTGTGTCTGTGTGTTTTCTAATCTCTGTCCTTACAGGAATACCAGTTATTGGATTTAGGCATTTACCTAATCCAATATAATCTCATCTTAACTTGATTACCCTATTTCCAAATAAGGTCACATTCACAGGTACAGGGATTAGAAATTCAACATATCTCAATTATCCTTATTCTCATATTTATATATCTATCCTTAAAGAATGATACATCTTTCTATATCTTTATGTTAAATGTGGATTTTCATTGTACACTACTTGTTCTATTAATTTTTGAGAGAGAAGTATAGAAATTTTTGACTATAATTGCAAATTTGTCTACTTCTCATTTCACTCTATCAATTTTTTTTGAGTCAGAGTCTCACTCTGTCACCCAGGTTGTAGTGCAGTGGCATACTCACAGCCACCACAGCCTCGACTTGCTGGGCTCAGGTGATCTTTCCACCTCAGCCTTCCAAAAAACTGAAACTACAGGCACACACCACCATGCCTGGCTTTTTTTTTTTTTTTTAAGAGACGAGGTCTTGACATGTTGCTCAGGCTGGTCTCGAACCCCTGAGCTCAGACAATCCTCTAGCCTCTGCCCCCCAAAGTGCTCGGATGAGCCACCATGCCTATGATCTGAAACTATTTACTAGATGCACTAGTGTTTAGTATTGCTAAGTCTTCTTGATTAAATTACTCCTTTGATTAATAATGCCCACTATCTGGCTAGGCACAGTGGCTCATGCCTGTAATCCCAGCACTTTCGTAGGCAGAGGCAAGAGGATTGCCTAAGTCCAGGGATTCCAGACCAGCCTGGGCAACTTGACGAGACCTTGTCTCTACAATAAATCAAAAAATTAGCCTGGTGTGATGGCAAGTGCTGGTGGTTCCTGCTCCTTGGAAGGCTGAGGTAGAAGGATTACCTGAGCCCAGCAAGTCAAGGCTACAGTGGCCGTGAGCATGCCACTGCACTCCAGCCTGGGTGACAGTGAGACTCCGACTCAAAAACAAACAAACAAATAAAAAAAGAATTCCCGCTATCACTGTCCCTAGTCAGCGTAATACTGGATGTTCTAGCTAGCATAAGATGACAAGAAAAAGAAATTAATATTATAAGATCAGAAAGAAATAAATCTCTCACAGCAGATATTATGTTCAACACAGAAAATTTATTTTGTCATAGAAATATTATTTATTTCTTTATTTTTGAATCAGAATCTCACTCTGTCACCCAGGCTGGAGTGCAGTGGCAAGCTCACAGCTACTGCAGTCTCTACCTGCTGGGCTCAGGTGATCCTTCTGCCTCATGCTTCCAAAGTAGCTGGAACTACAGGTGCACACCACCATTCCAAGCTAATTTTTTGATTTATTGTAGAGACATGGTCTCACCGAGTTACCCAGGGTGTCTCAAACCTATGGGAACAGGCAGCCCTCTTGTCTCTGCCTCTCAAAGTGCTGGGATTACAGGCATAAGCCACTATGCCCAGCTGAAAAAGTTTTGTTTTTTTTTTAAGTTGGAATCTCACTCTGTCGCCCAGACTGGAGCGCAGTGGCATGCTCCCAGTCACCGCAGCCTCGACCTGCTGGGCTCTGGTGATCCTTCCGCCTCAGCCTTCCAAGTAGCTGGAACTACAGGCGTGCGCTACCATGCCCGGCTAATTTTTTTGATTTTATTGTAGAGATGAGGTCTCGCCAAGTTGCCCAGGCGAGTCTTGAACCCACGGGCTCAGGCAATCCACTCACCTCAGCCTCCCAAAGTGCTGGGATTACAGGCTGAGCCACCGAGCCCGGCTTGAAAAAGTATTTATGACAACAGAAAAAGAATTTCACAAGTTTGCTAGATAAAAGACTAATATACAAAAAAAATTAATAGTGCTACTGCAGATCATTAAAAAATAAACATTTAAGCTCAGGTATGGTAGCTCATGCCTGTAATCCCAGCACTTTGGGAGGCCAAGGTGGGAGGATTTCTTGAGCCCAGGAGTTCAAGATCGGCCTGGGCAACATGATGAGACCTTATCTCTACAAAAAGTTAAAAAAAAAAAAAAAAAGCTGGGTGTGGTGGCACATGCCTGACACCCCAGCTACTCAGAGGCTGAGGCAGGATTGTCTGAACCCAAGACGTCAAGATTGCAGTGAGCCATGAGTGCTATTGCACTCCAGCATGAGCAACAGAGTGAGATCCCAATTCAAAAAAAAGAGAAAGAAAATAAAACAGACATTGAAAAGACACATTTTCTTTTTTGAGTTAGAGTCTCACTGTCACCCAGGCTGGACACACTCACAGCCACTGCAGCCTCAACTTGCTGGGCTCAGGTGATCCTTCTGCCACAGCCTTCTAAGTAGCTGGAACCACAGGTGCGCACTACCTCACACAGCTATTTTTTTTTATTATTTATTGTAGAGACAAGGTCTCACCAAATTGCCCAGACTGGTTTCAAACCCATGGGCTCAGGCAATCCTCTCTCCTCCACCTCCCAAAGTACTGAGATTACAGATGTGAGCCACCAGGCCCAGCTAAAAGATACATTTTCAATAGTAACAAAATATTTTAGTTTATACTGGAATATACATAAAGTTATATAAAATTTTAAAACATGGAAGCCTCCTGTGAAGAAAAATAGAAAACTTTATTGAAAAACTAAGGGATTTGAAAGAACACTTAAATAAATGGAGTGATCGACCTTGTTTATGGACTCAGTACTTGAGAGATGGCAATTATTTCCAAAGTAACCTATAGATTCAATGTTACTGTTAAAAATATGAAGAATCACAAAAGAAATGGGCAGATTTAGCTACTTCAAAATTTAAATCTAGTATTAGGCCAAAAAAAGTAATACAATCTGAAAAACAAAAAGGAGAAAAGATTTGTTATCAATATAACGAAAGGCCAATACACTTCTCATATAACAAGTTTCCATCAAGCCTTTCCACTTCTTACATACCTCTCAAATCAGTCCCATTTCTTTTTTCCATCCTCAAAGTTACTGTCTTCCTTTAGTGCTTCATTATACCTCACTATGGCCGACTAACTGTTCTTTCAACCCTCAAATTGCCCAGCTTCAATTCCATTCTACAGAATGAAGTCTTTAAAATGTGTATCTAGCCATGTGCAGTGGTGTGCACCTGCAATCCCAGCTACTTGGGAGGCTGAGGCAGGAGGGTTGCTTGAGCCCAGGAGTTCTGGGCTGTAGTGCCCTATGCAAATTAATCAGGTGTCCGCATGGCATCAAAATGGTGACCTCTCAGAACCATGGGAACCACCAGGTTGCCTAAGGAGGGGTGAACTGGGCCAGATTGGAAGCAGAGCAGGTCAGAACTCTCTTGTTGATCAGTAGTGTGATCATGCCTATGAATAGCCACTGTACTTTAAGTAACCTGGGCAACATAGCAAGACACAGTCTTTTTTTAAAAAAAATTCTATCTAGACATGTTACTTTAATAAAGGCTTTCACAGACTCCCTGTAGCCCAAATTTCTGGCATGACATATTAAGATATATTTTGATCTGGCTTGTGGCCTCTCTACCGGTCTGTTGCCACTAAAAATGCAAAACTTTTACCATATTTGAAACACTTGAATTTTCTTGAATTTCTTACTCTGTCTCCTTTATCAGCTCCCTTTAATTAGAATATATTTAGCCAAGCGTGATGGCTCATGCCTGTAATCCCAGCACTTTGGGAGACTGAGGCGGGAGGACTGCCTGAGCCCAGGGTTCGAGACCAGCCTGGGCAACTTGGTGAGACCTCGTCTCTACAATAAATCAAAAAATTAACTGACCATGGTGGTATGTGCCTATAGTTCCAACTACTTGGAAAGCTAAGGTGGGAGGATTGCCTGAGCCCAGTAGGTTGAGGCTGCAGTGACCATGAGCATGCCACTGCACTCTAGCCTGGGTGATAGTGAGACTCTGATTCAAAATAATAATAATTATTATAATACATTTTCCCTTATGGTTTTAATTACAGAGAATTGAGACCTACACATAATAAATCAAGTAGAATGCAGTTCCGGAAACGTAAATTGTCATGATACCGACATTTCACAGAATTCAAGGACAAGATCTGAAACGTAACCACCTCATGCAAACAGACATAGAGATGCTAAAACCTAAGCTACTTCTTCAATCAATGTTCTTACTGTCCATTTTATGTCAGCATCTTTTCTTTTATGGAGGAGTCGATTCTCTCTCTCTCTCTCTCTCTCTCTCTCTCTCTCTATCTCCCCTTCCTTTCTCCCTCTCTCCTTCCTCCTCCCTCCCTCCTACCTTCCATCTGTTCCCCCCTCCTCTTTTTACACACACATGACTTTGTCTCTTTACTCATTTTGCACCACGCTTAACATGGCCGTCCAAACCCTACTTCTGTATGATGTAATAAACACTTCCCTCTGACTACCTTGTGCAATTTATTAAGACAGGTACAAAGGATTGGCTGTTCTTCAGGGTTTATCCTTGCTTTAACAAGCCATGGTTAGCCGGGTGCAGTGGCTCATGCCCGTAATCCCAGCACTTTGGGAGGCTGAGGCGAGAGTATTGCCTGAGCCCAGAGGTTTGAGATAAGCCTGGGCAACTTGGTGAGACCTCATCTCTACAGTAAGTCAGAAAGTTAGCTGGGTGTGGTGGCGTGCACTTGTGGTTCCAGCTACTTGGACGGCAGAGGCAGAAGAATCACCTGAGCCCAGCAGGTCGAGAATGCGGTGGCCATGAGCATGCCACTGCACTCCAGCCTGGGCACAGAGTGAGACTCCAACGAAGGAAGGAAGGAAGGAAGGAAGGAAGGAAGGAAGGAAGGAAGGAAAGAAGAAAGAAAAAGTGTTACAGGAGGAGCAGGCAATGAGCTCTATATAAAATTTACCTTTACCATCATCACCACCTCTTCATCATGCTTGTTTAACTTGTTTAATGTTTGTTTTTAGTATTCAGCTCAGTGTCACTTTCTCATGAGATAGACTTATCTGACCCTTACATCCAGCGGTAAGTTGTCTCTCCCTCTACATGTCATAGCATACTCAAATGTAGAATCAGACAGGCATGGTAGGTAGTTCACACCTATAATCCCAGTATTTTGGGAGGCATAGGTGACCTAAGCCCACGGGTTCAAGACCAGCGTGGGCAGCATGGTGAGACCTCATCTCTACAATAAAAAAAAAATTACCTGGGTGTGGTGGCACATGCCTGTAGTTCCAGCTACTTGGAAGACTGAAGTGGAAGGATTGCCTGAGCCCAGCAGGTCAAGGCTGTGGTGACCATGAGCGTGCCACTGCACTCCAGCCTAGGTGATAGAGTGAGACTTCAACTCAAAAAAAAAAAAAAAAAGGAATCATCTCACAGTAGTGTAATTATTTGTTTCTTATATGTTTCCTCATCTGAATTTTCAGTCTTTTGAGGGACAGTACACAACAGGCACTCACTTCATCACCCACATAATTTAATAGATGAAGGATATAAAGAATGAAATTATAAGAGTTTTCGTTGGTTCTTCTTTAAATTAATGTCTCGCCTTTTTTTTTTTTTTTAAGTTGGGGTTATCACTCTGTCACCCAGCTCGACTCAGTGGCATGATCAGCCCACCACAGCCACACCCACCTGGGTCAAGCAGTTCTTCTGCCTCAGCCTCCCAAGTAGCTGGGACCACAGTTACACACAACCATGCCTGGCTAATTTTTTTTAAATTTCTTTTGTAGAGACAAGGTCTTGCTGTGTTTTCCAGTCTGGGTTCAAATTCCTTGGCTCAAGCAATTCTTCCGTGTTGACCACCCAAAGTGCTGGAATTATAGGCGTGAGCCACCATGCCTGGCATTTAAAACACAATTTGGTGGCATGTACCAAGAGCTATGAAAGTGTCAGTCTTACTTAGCTTGATTGCACTTTGGAGAATTCATTTCATGTAACAAATATTTACTATCCTAGAACAAGGCCAACTCAGGCCTGCTGGAAGAGTGAAGTATGTTTGCTGCTCTCCATGGTCCTGAACCACACTTGCCCATTAGTACACGATCCTTCGTTTACTGTCTCCTGTACAATATTTTCTCAGAGTTGTGAAGCAGGATACAGAAGAGAGAGTAATAGGAGATGAATGAGAAGAAAGAGGAAGAGAGATCATTACAAAGGCATAGTCATGTAGCAGCTCAAGTTTAAAAAAAAAAAAGATTGGTTTTGAGATTATTTTTGTTTTTTGAGATAAGATCTCACTCTATCACACAGGCTGGAGTGCAGGGGCACAATCATAGCAGCCTCAAACTCCTGGGTTCAAATGATCCTCCTACCACAGCCTCCAAAGTAGATGTGACTACAGGTATGTGCCACCACAATCGGCTAATTTTTTTTGAGTCAGTTTCTCCCTCTATCACTCAGCTGGAGTGCAGTAGCATGATCAGGGATCATCACAGCCTCAACTTCTTGGGCCCAGGCAATCCTTCCACTTCAGCCTCCTGAGTAGCTGGGACTACAGGGGCATACTACCATACCTGACTAGAGTTTATTTATTAATTTATTATCTGTTTGAGTTGGAGTCTCCCTCTGGCACCCAGGCTGGAGTGCAGTGGCACAATCACAGCCACCGCAGCCTTGACCTGCTGGGCTCAGGTTATGCTTCCACCTCAGCCTTTTAAGTAGCTGGAACTATGGGTGCACACCACCACACCCAGCTGATTTTTTCTTTATTGTAGGGACAGGGTCTCGCCATGTTGCTGAGGCTTGTCTTGAACCCCTGGACTCAGGCAATCATCTCGCCTCCGCCTCTCAAAGTGCTGGGATTATAGAGGTGAGACACCACGTCCAGCCTCTTTAATTAATTAATTAATTAATTAATTAAATAGAGATGAGATCTTGCTATTTTGCACTTTTGCTGGTTTTAAACTCCTGGCATCAAGCAATCCTGCTGCCTCAGCCTCTCAAAGTGCTGGGATTACAGGTGTGTGGCACTACACCTGGGGTTTTTGTTTTTTTTTAATGTAGAGACAAAGTCTTGTTCTCTTGCCTAGGCTGGTCTCAAATTCCTGGACTCAAGCAGTCCTCTCACTCAACCTCTCAGAGTGCTGGAATTACAAGCATGAGCCACCGTGTCCAGCCTCTTGGCTAATTAAAAAAAAAAAATTGGAGAGCTGGCATCTTGCTATTTCACCCAGGCTGATCTTGAACCCATGAGCTCAAGTGATCCTCCTGCCTTACTCTCCCATGGCACTGGGAGTACAGGTGTGTACCACTGCTTCCTGCCTTTATATTATGTCCAAATAATTTCAGCTAATAACAAAGATACGACAACCAGTGCACACACATGCGCGCGCGTACACACACACACACACACACACACACACACACGAGAAAAAAACTGAAGAAAAATAATTACATGCCAAGAAATGCAAAGCTGTATAGGATTTAAAATTAACATTGCACTTGGGAATACCAGAAGATTTATTATCTGTGGAGTTATCCTAAATTACTCATGTAAAATTTTGTGGAATAAAATTCTCATGTATATACATAAGAATTACCTGAGTCCAGGGGTTCAAGACCAGCCTGGGCAACTTGGCAAGACCTTGTCTCTACAATAAATCAAAAAATTAGCCAGTCATGGTGGCGCCCACCTAAATTCCGGCTATTTGGAAGGCTAAAACAGAAGGATCGCCCAAGCCCAGCAGGGCAAGGCTTTGATAGCCGTGAGGGTGCCACTGCCCTTCAGCCTTGGTGACAGAGTGAGATACCAACTCAAAAAAAAAAAAAGTTAATTTGCTGAAGCAGCTCACAGAACACTAGGAACACTTATGTTGACCAGTTTATTATAAAGGATATTATAAAGGATCCCAATGAAGAGATGTGTAGGGTGAAGTATGGAGGAAAGATCATGGAACTTCCATGCCTTCCCAAGGTACATTGCTCTCCAGAAACCTCCATGTGTTCAGCGATCCAATTTTATGAAGCTTCCAGTGGAGGCTTCATGACATGCGTGACTGATTAAACCACTGGCCATTGGTGATCAACTTGACCTTCAGCCCCTAGCCATTTTCCCCTCCTGGAAGTTGGGAGATGAGGCTGAAAGTCTCAATTCCCTAATCATGCCTTTGCCTTGTCAGTGGCCAGCCCCACCAGTCAACATTAGAATTAAAAACAACAAAACAGCATTTTTGGAGATTCCAAGGATTTTAGGATTGTACACTAGGGAACAGGGATGAATATCAAATATATATTTCACAGTATAAAGGGAGCCATTGAAGGATTTTAAATAAATAATATTGTATGATTTACTCCTTAAAAGATCATTTTGGATGTGTTATAGCTTCTAAATGAAAGGAAGCCAGAGAGGATGCTGGGAGTTCACTCAGTCTTGTTTATGAGTCAGACAAGGGATGGTGGTAGATGGGCCTAGAATGGTGTCAGTAGGGATAAAGAAAAGTTCACAAGTTAAAGAGATGCTTAGGAAGCAAAATCATCCTACATTGGTGGTGAATTTGTTATAAAAATAGAAGTGACATTCAAACTGGTATGCAGTAGTGGTGTTATTCTTGAGCGCCACAGAATAGGACAAGGACATTACAGAATGATAGTCACCAGTTCAACAGAAATCTGTAATGATTCTAAAGTTGTTTTCTCTAACATAGCTTCAAAATATATAAAGCTAAAACCAGAACAATGTTCAAAAAATGGACAGAGCCTCTTAATTAATTAAACAATAAAAAAGACTTCAGAATATATAAATTTGAATGATGTAACAAAATTGACCTACTTGTCATATAAAACATAGTACACCCAACAACCTCATAATGCACATTATTTTCAAATTCACATTAAACAGTTATTCAAATAAATCATATATTGGGCCATAAGTAAAAATGAACTAAACATCAGGATTACAACCATTGGCCAGGCACGATGGCTTACATCTGTAATTCCAGTAATTTGGGAGGTGGAGGCAAGAGAATTGACTGAGCTCAGGGATTCGAGACCAGCCTGGGCAACTTAGTGGGACCTCGTCTCTACAATAAATGAAAAAATTAGCCAGACATGGTGGCGAGCATCTGTAGTTCCAGCTACTTGGAAAGCCGAGGCAGAAGGATCACATGAGTCCAGCAAGTCGAGGCTGTGGTGGCTGTGTACGTGCCACTGCACTCCAGCCTGGGCAACAGAGTGAGATACCAACCCCAAAAAATAAATAAGATTACAACCATGAAACCAGCTCAATATCCCCGTAGAACTGATACTTATGAAGTTTTTGCATAAACATAGAAATTAACCCTCCTGGTCTTAAAACTTGAAACTTACATTTGCCTTATCTGAGTTCCTTTTCCAGGAGAGGCCCCTCGGGCAAGGGACTGAAAGTCACCAGAACATTTCATGTAGACAATAAGATGCCAGACCCCTCACTCAAGATTGCTTCCTTGATCCTCCCTATTGCTATTTCACATTGCTTCCCCCACTATATAAACTCCCAATTACAAGCAGTCAGGGAGTTGGATTTAAGACTGATCTCCCATTCTTCTTGGATGATATTGTTACAACCTGACTGGGTCCTGATGCCCACTGCCCAGAAGAACGGAGATTGACACAACTGTTACAGTAGAGAAAGAGTTTAATATTGCAAAACAGCTGAGCAGGGAGGGCAGGAGATGTTTCTCAAATCCACTTCCCTGAGAACTCAGAGACTAGGATTTTTAAAGGGAATTTGGTGGGCTAAGGGGCTAGGGATTGCTGATTGGTTGGAGATGATGTCATGGGAGGGTGTCAAACTGTTGTCATATGGCAGAGCCAGTTTCTGGGATGGGACATTACAGGACAAATGGAGCCAGCGTTGGTATGTGTTCTGGGTCCAGATGGGGCTTCTGGTCCATCAGAGTCCAGAAGGGGTTTCTGGTCCATCAGAGTGCAGTCTGAAAAACATCTCAAGCACCATGCTTAGGCTTTATAGTAGGGAAGCTTTCTATAGAGCAGGTCTCGTGACCATTGGCTACTGACCTTCAGTAAGCCATTACAAAAGTAGATTTTCTGGAGATCATGCTGTTCAGCTGATCAAACTTCAGGATGTCATCAAGGAGATCTGTGCAGTCTTAGGCTCATTGTTTAAGAGAAAATATGTTTATCAGCCTTGAAGTCTGCTTTCTCTCTCCCAAGGAGTCAGGACATGAAGATAATCAATCTATCTATGGAATTGAAATCAAACATAGAAACAGATTTCCTTCCTTCCTTCCTTCCTTCCCTCCTTCCTTTCTTCCTTTGAGCCAGAGTCTCACTCTGTTGCTGAGGCTGGAGTGCGGTGGCATACTCACGGCCACCGCAGCCTCGACCTACTGGGCTTAGGTGATCCTTCCACCTCAGCCTTCCGAGTAGCTGGAACTAGAGGCATACACCACCACGCCCAGCTAATTTTTTGATTTGTTGTAGAGATGAGGTCTCGCTCAGTTGTCTAGGCTAGTCCTGAACCATTGGGCTCTCGCCTCTGACTCCCAAAGTGCTGGGATTACAGGCATGAGCCACTGTGCCTGGCAAGATTATTTGTTCATTTCTAACCATAGCCATGCCTTTGCAGGGCTCATGCCTCTTCTACAGTTTCTGCTCCATGGGCCTATACCCATGGCCCAATTTCAATATCACCTGAATAAAAAGAAGAAAAAGCATTTTCCCTGGCAATACTTATACTTTCGGTGATTGCTTCCTATGCAGCAAGCAACAGGACCTGACCAAACCCCTGGTGCTTTGGTAACAACGATACAGAATATTTTCTCTGACCGCAGAAGAATTAAGCAAGAAGTAAATAACAGAAAGACTACTGGGGAATCCCCAATGGAAATTAAGCAACACGATTCTAAATAACTCTTGGCCCAATAAGAAACCACATGAAGTCACAACATTTTTAAACTGGATACAGTGAAAATATAGCATTTTAAAAATTATATTACTCAGCTAAAGCAGTCATTAGAGAGAAATCTATAGCCTTAAATAACTATGTAAGGCTAAAAAGAAAGACAAAGTCAACTATTCGTGCATCCACCTAAAAATGTTATTTTTTTCTCCTCTCTTTTTTTATTTTAAAGGTTTGGGGTACAATTCAGATACAATCCCTTTCTTTTAGTATTATGGTAAATGTTCAGAGTCTGCTTATGAGTGACTAACTGATTTGTTAACCATAGTAGTCTCAATGTATGTGTGCAATTAATCCATACTTAATATAATTTGGAGTACATAATTTTGCATCCACACAGTTGTGAGTTTGCCAGAAGGAGCTATTACTAGTTTTTCAGAAAAATAAACCATCTCAGCT
>CAUYQG010056386.1:0-30937 GCA_963574415.1 Tarsius wallacei | reverse complement strand
GACTCCCACTACTGCCAATCCCACAATCCCCCTATGGGAATATACCTGGAAGAACACCAGTCACTCTATAAAAAGATATCTACACACGTATGTTTATCGCAGCATTGTTCACAATAGAAAGAACATGGAACCAGCTGTGCTGCCCATCAAAAGAGGACTGGATAAAAATAGGTGATATCTATGATGGAATATTACACAACCACAAAGAACAACAAAATCATGAACTTCAGCAACTTGGATGGACTTAGAGTCTACAATATTGAGTTGATGTATCACAGAAACAGAGTACCGCATGTGTCACATGTTCTCACTCATAAGTGTATCTTGAACAATTATCATAATTTTATAAGAAAAGGATTGGCAATAGCAGGAAATTGTCGGAATGGGGGTGGGAAAGTGGGATTGGCAGTAGTGGGAGTCTGTCTGGGGGAAAGGGGACATACCTCATCAACAAGGGTACCTACATAATGAACATTTGTATACCTAGTCCTGAATTGTACCCCACATCTTTATAATGAAAAAATTAAAATTTAAACAAATGAAAAATATAGGTTATAGCATACTTGCAAAGCATATGTATGATAAAAGTCTTCTATCCAGAAATTACAAAGCAATCATATAACTAAAAAAAATAGCCCCCCCAAGAAAAGCTTTGTGGAAACTGACTTGAATGGATTTTGCACCAATTAAGAAATATAAATTGCTAATAAGCATTTGAAAATGTGTTTAGTATAGGAATTAGGGATATTGAAATCAAAAGCACAGTGAAATATTACTACAGACTCAACTAGAATAGCTTTAATCTTAAGTACTGAAAATATCACATTTTGGCAAGAATGTGGGAAAATGAAACTCTCATATATTCATAGTAAAAGTGTAAAATAAAGTAGTTATTTAGAAATGGCTACTTAAAATAGTAAACATATCCTATGATCTAGCAATTTTATTTCTATATGTCTACCCCAAAAGAAATAAAAACATGTCCAAAAAAATTTTGTCAACAGATAAATCACAGGGTTACTTATTTAGAAGACTTTATGCTTGCAAAGGGCTCCAGCCTGCAAGTGACCATTCCTCAGGCTGGGAAGCACAGCCTCCAACAGAGACCCTCAGCTGGTACTTCCAGGAGGGAGAGATAAGACAGGAATTTAGGGTGAATAGGGTGGCCTAGTCTTCTACAGATTATAAGAGGAGCTATGAATATTCATGGATGTGACTCCAACGAATGAGTACTGAATAAACATGCATGCGATATATGTCCCATATTCACTCAGGGATGGAGACTTCCCATTTAAATGCATTTCAGCTAGACCTTTTATGTCTAAAGGTGAAGCAGGGACATGAAGGCAGGCAAATACTAGTCTTTATAAGCCAACTGGAACCAGTTCATTGTCGGTGGATTCTTATATAGAGAAAGTTACTGAGATCAACCTCTTGACTAACCAAAGCTGTAGTTATGGCTGGTGGAACTAGGGGATCAGTTATTGTCTGGGGGTAGATGAGCTGCAATTGTTTGAATATTGCTTAAGGTCAGTGCTTGTTTCTTGTTTTGCTGCTAGAGAAAAGGAAAATCCTTGTGGCAGTTAGAATGTAGTTCATTCTTTAAGTATAAGTGTTCATGACTTAACCCTGACCTGGCATGATCTTAGGTCCTGTTTGTTATAATTTGGTACCTCATTAGACAAATAGTTCATTCTGTGTCTTATGATCTCTATGTTAACATTAACGCTGGTTAGTGATTGTGTCTAAGCCACAAAAGGGGGAGAGTAAAATGAAGCCTGTCCAACCTCTCATCTTACCATGCTGGTGTCTAGGTTTGTAAGGCTTCTCAGCGTGTCCTTTGCCAAGAGGGGTGTGTTCAGTTGGTTGGAGGATTTTAATTTTAGTTCTCAGGTTGAAGGATGAAAATGCTGGGGGCTTCTGCTAAAAGGGAAACAGGAGGAAAAGATGCATTTATTGAGCTCTTCCTGTATGCCATGCCCCATGCCAAATCCTACATGTGCGTCATCATTTGAGATCTTACAAAGGTCCCAGGAACTGGCGGGTATCTTCATCCTCAATTTACAGGGAGACTAAGGCTCTTGTCACAGGTCCCTGCCCAACACCAGCTCCTGAATCCCCAGCAGGGTCCTTCGCTGGGTGTCCTTTGTTTAGGATCACTCTCCACAGGGAAAGCCTCTCATTACCCACAGACATGTCATCATTAATCCTCTCATGATACACACTTTTTTTTGAGTTGGAGTCTCACTCTGTGCCCAGGCTGGAGTACAGTGGCATGTGAGCCACTGTGCCCTGCTGATATGCAATTTCAAAACATGACACATTAGCTTCTTTGACTGGAGAAGGGAGATGTTGAGATGTCTCATCACCATGAGCTAGCTCCTCCCCAAAGGTAAGTTTGTGAATGTCATATGTAAACATTTAAAATGTGTAGCGTGCCTTATAATTTTAGTATTTTGCTACAAGGGAATTTGGATATCTTCAGTAGCCACAACCAACTTCATTCAGAAAGGGAAGCTACCCAGCAGGTTGTCAGGCATGGCTTAGTGATGCCTTGAGACTGCAGGTAATAAACAAGGTGTACTTAAAAAACCTGGAATTATCTTTTATTGGAGGTTGGCTCCTTGTAATACACTCAGAATTTGTGCCTCTGGATCAAACAGTCAACCAAAGTTTTTATGTGGAAGTTTTTGTCACAGTTTACAGAAGAAACGTTCCGAGTTGTGGCAAATTGGTGCCTGGTTCTTCCACCATGAAAACACCTACCAACATTGTACTGAGTGTTTAGCAGGTTTTGATCAAAATCAGAATGACCACCATACCCCACCCTTTCTATTCACCTGATCTCACCCCCAGTGACTATTTTTTTTCCTTAGAGGAGCAAAGTCGTCAAAAGGAAATGTTTTGTTGATGTGGACAGGTGAAAGAACATATGGCTGGAGCACTAAAGGCCATCCAAATTGATGAGTTCAAAAACTCTTCTGACCAGGAGAAAAAGTGATAGCTGTATTGCATCAAATGGGAAGTATTTTGAAATTGACCAAAGCGTAAACATGTAAGAATACATACACAATGTTTCATAAATAATTTCTGTTTTTTGGGGGGTACCCTCCCCCCACTTACAGTGTGACTGTTCCCTCCCAGGGCATGGGGCCATATCCTGTTCAGTGAAGCCTTTTCCCAGCACAGGCAGTGGCTAGGAACTGATCCTTAATAGGAGAGAAAAGGGTCTCAGCATCTGTCTTTCACTGAGAGTCCTTGAAAGGGCTTTACTCCAGTGGCTCATGCTTGCTCACTTAGAATTTTTCAGTCCCTATGTGTCCACATAATGTGTGTTAACACACGGAACAGCTGCAGAAAACAGCAAGATAACAAATGCCCAGATGGAAGCAAGAGATGGAAGAGAATTGACCCAAATGATTGAATGTCATTTTGACACCTTAACTTCCTAGAGACAAACATTATTAATCCAAGACAGCTCAGTGCTTTTTTCTCCTTATCAGTAACTGGTAATTCCCAAGCTATAAATAGTTCAAACAGGTTAAAAGATCATGGAGGACACCAGAGAATTTACACCGAGGTTCTTTTTATTAATGACCATTTCCTTATAGTGATCTATGCAGGGGTAACTCCTCATGTACTCCTCAAGGGCAAATCCCACTCTAGAAATTCAGATTGCTATTTCTGACTCTACAGAATACACGCCCCCAAAGGTCCCATTTGCTCTCAAGATCAACATTTCCCCTCTGGGCCTGCATCCTGCTGCTGACCTTTCTGTTTCCCATTCACCCTGAGCAAGCATCTGAAAGAGTGGGTCTTATGCTCACGTCACCTACGCCCTCGACAGTTTCCAAGTGTCTTGAAGAACATTTTTGAGATATGCACCCAATTAGGCAGGCATCCAACAGCCTCACTGATGGGGTTCCAGGCCATAGAATGCACTGTTGCCACAGTGAGGGGAGGGAACGGTACAGAACAAGACCCTCTTGGGCATTCCTAAGTCCCTCAGTGTCTCCATCAGCTCATCCCGAATCTGGGCAAATCTCCTGTGGTGGAGCATACCCAGGCCGCCACAAGTCTCCAGAGGGACACTGTACAGTTCTAGGCTTAATGTGCTCATCCTGTGATATGGCACAGCAGGCTCTCCAGGGCGGCCAAGGAGATGGGATTGTCACGAAAGATGAAAGTGGTGAGCTGAGAGCATCGGTTCAGGGCAGGCAGGTTGGTGTTGTGTTAGGAGTCTGTCCCACATTCATCTAAGTCTAGGGTTTGGACGGTGGCAGCTGTCTTCTCTATCAGAACGTGGAAAGACTCAGGACTGAAGTGGGTCAGTCTGACACCACTGAGATCCAGGACCTTTAACTGACTGATGCTCGGGTACAGGGACAGATGCCTCAGGTCTGATTCAGACAGCAGGCAGTTAGTTAATGTCAGGGTCTCCAAGGGGTTCTCCAGGCACCTGAGGAGACACAAGCAGTCAGTCTTGGGGAATGGTAGTGAGGAGTGGAAGGAAATGACCTCAAGTGGAAGATGACAATTTTCCCCAAGCTTGTGGTTGTTCTGACCACATCATGGTCAACACCCAAGATACTGGGGAAGATGCGGCAGCTTACTCAACTCAGCCTCGTGGGAGGCTAGTCAGCCAGGCACGGTGGCTCACACCTGTAATCCCAGCACTTTAGGAGGCCTGAACTCATGGGCTCGAGACAAGCGTGGGCAGCTTGGCAAGACCTCATCTCTACAATAAATCAACAAAAAAATAAGCCGGGCTTTATGGCATGTACCTGTATTTCCAGTTACTTGGAAGGCTGAGGTGGAAGGATCACCTGAGCCCAGAAGATCGAGGCTGCGGTGGCCATGAGCAGTATGCCACTCCACTCCCACCTGGGCAACAGAGTGAGACACCAACTTAAAAAAATTCTTCCTTTTACATTTGCCTAATTTTCTCATTTTTAACAAGTACGTTTGAACTATTCATGAAGATTTTATAAGACATTGAACAAAACTAACCATCACCTCAAGTTATTTTCCTATTTACCATCTTTACAACATGTGACTGTTAGGTCAGTGACCACCTAAGCAAGGACCCTAAATTTAAATACCCGGATATTTTGCCGATCAGATGACACAACTGTTTTTTGAAACCAACAATATTAAATTGGTCTTATTTAACAAATATTTTCCTAAGTCACATGAACTAAAGGGCATAGGGTTAGGTTCTATTTTTCTGATAATATATTTGATTTAAGCACTTACTTTTTCTTTAAACCAATTAATCAGAGCTCTGTTATAAATTGTAGTATAAAAAATCACATACACATAACATGTATAGACACATGGACTTACAGACACACAGAGAGAAGCAGGTCTTACAGTTTTCATTAAGATTTTTTTGTCAGCTTTCAAATAGTATCTTTCCCCTCTTTTGTTTGTCTCCCCTTCTGATTACTTGATCATTGCCCTAAACAATTTTTAGTTGGAAATCTTTAGTCTGGGAAACATGGCGGTGGACATAGCTCAAAGAGCACATGGCCACACCAGAACTTTAGTAAAGCAATGAACACTGGCCACTCAAGAGTGGAATCCTTTTAAACTTTCCCTTTGATGGGGGAAGGTCGTTAAGGTGATTGGCCCTGTTATCACGGAGTGCAGGTACTCACAGCAACTGATGTCAGGTGATGAATGGCAGGCAGGTGGGTGGGTTAGTCACATGATAGTTGCAATGGTGATGGAGTCTGTGTCAGGTCACAGTGGGCTGATTAGGTCAACATGGGTCTTATGGGTGAAGGCAAATATTTGAAATAGAGAAGTTAATTAGTACAAAACAAGCTGGGGAGGGGGTTGTAACATAAGTATCAATAACTACCTCCTAGAAACCGGTTCTGTCCTTGGCTAGTAATTAGAAGGTAAATGAAAGTGAACTGCTAGAAAAGCATGACGGATCTAGGCAATGGTAAAATGACTGCTCATTGGGTATATTGACTCCATGTTATGTCACATCAGGAACAAAATAGACAATCCACAAATAGATCCACATCTATGTAGTCGTTTTGGATAAAGTGCCAATGTATTTCAATGGGGGAGAGAAAAGTCTTTTCAACAAACATTGTGGGAATGACTGGATATCTACACGAAAACAAAACAAATATCAAAATGTGCCTCATGTTGGGTGTGGTGGCTCAAACCTGTAATCCCAGTTCTTTGGGAGGCTGAGGTGAGAGGACAGGATTGTTTGAGCTCAGGAGTTTGAACCAGCCTGGGCAACTAGGCAAGACCTTGTCTATACAATAATAAAAAAAATTAGCCAGGCGTGGTGGCATGTACCTGTAGTTCCAGCCACTTGGAAGGCTGTGGCCTAGGGATCTCCTGAGTCCAGCTGGTTGAGGCTGTGGTGGCCATGAGCATGCCACTGCACTCCATCCTGGGTGACAGAGTAAGACTCTGACTCAGAAAAAAAGTCTGGGCTCAGTAGCTCACACCTATAATCCCAGCACTTTGAGAGGCCGAGGTGAGAGGATTTGCTTGAGTCCGTGAGTTCGAGACCAACCTGGGCAACTTGGTGAGACCTCATCTCTACAATAAATAAAATAAAAAAGTAGCCGGGCATGGTAGTGTGTGCCTGTAGTTCCAGTCACTTGGAAGGCTGAGGCAGAAGAATCACCTGAGCCTAGTAGGTCAAGGCTGTGATGGCTGTGAGCATGCCATTGCACTCCAGTCTGGGTGACAGAGTGAGATGAAACTCCAACTCAAAAAAAAAAAAGAAAAAGAAAATTTGCCTCATCCCATGTATGAAAGTTAGCTTGAAATGGATCATGTAAAAGTTAAAACTAGAAAACTACTTGAAGAAAACTTAGGGTAGAATCTTTGCAACCTTGGAATAAAGATTTTCATCTAGGATGTAAAAAAGTACACAATAAAAGAGAAAATGGATACATTAGATTTTATTGAAATTTACACTTTATGATCATCTAAACATATCATTAAGGAAGAAAAAGACAAGGACACATTGGGAGAAAATATTCACAGTACATATATCTAATAAGTATTTGTATCCAGAATATTTATTTTAAATATTCTTACAACTCGATAATAATAAGAACAAAAGAAATGGTCAAAAGGCTCAGGGAGACACTTCACAAAAGAAAATATGCAAATGTCAAAAAAGCACATGAAAAGACATTCAATACTATTAGTTATCAGGAAAATGTAGTTTCTTATAAAGAGAAACATAAGTTTCTTGTTTGACCCAGCAATCCTATTCCTAGGTATTTAGCCAGGAGAAATAAAGTGGTGAGTCCACACAAAGATTTATACATAATGCTCACAGCAGATTTTTTCATAAACCAGAAATTAGAAACAGTCAAACTATTTCTCAAGAAGTGAATAGATAATAAAGACAAACAAAAACAGATAAGCCATTATATGTTTGTCCATACAATGGAATACCACACAATAATAAAAAGAAAGGAACTACCCATACACACAAGATAATTTGCAAAAGTAGTCTTGTGTTGCTTATCAAGGGAGATATGTTCTGAGAAATGTGTCTCTAGGTGATTTCATCACTGTGTGAATATCACACATAATGTGTACTTACACAAGCTTGGATGGTAGAGCCTACAACACACCTAGGCTGCATTGTGTAGACTGTGGCTCCAAGGCATCAACATTAGTAGAGCACGTTACTGTGTCAAATACTATAGGCAATTGTGACACAATTATAAGTATTTGTGTATCTAAACACAGAAAAGGTACAGTAGAAATATGGAGTAAAAGATAAGAAAAAAGGGAACATCTGTCCAGGGCACTTTCTGTGAATGAAGACTGCAGGACTGGAGGTTGCTCTGGGGGAGTTAGTGGTGAGTGAATGTGAAGATCGAGAACAATATTGGTCACTTCTGTAGACTTTATACACACTGTGTATTTAGGCTACACTAAATTTATAAAAAAATTCATTCTGGCCAGGCACGATGACTCATGCCTGTTATCCCAGCACATTGGGGGACCAAGATGAGAGAATTGCCTGAGCCCATGGGTTCAAGGCCAACATGGGCAACTTGGTGAGATTCCATCTCTACAATAAATCAAAAAATTAACCGGGCATGGTGGTGTGTTCCTGTAGTTCCAGCTACTTGAAAGGCTAAGGCGGAAGGATCCCCTGAGCCCAGGAGGTCGAGGCTATGGTGCCATGAGCATACCACTGCCCTCCAGCCTGGGTGACAGAGTGTGACTCCTACTCAAAAAAAAATTTCTTTCAATAATAAATTAATCTTAGTTTACTTGGACGACCACTGCCATTCATGCGATGATGTGAACTAGAAAGTCCTTATGTGAGGCATGGCTGTATTATGCAGAGCCAAAGAAGCCAGATACAAAGCACAACATATTGTATGATTCCAGTTTTATGCCCTTCTAGAAAAGGCCTAACCAGATCAATTGTTACAGGGAGCTGGGGCGAGGATGATAGACTGCAAAGGACACAGGGATCTTCTGGAGTTGATGGAAATGTGCTGTGTCTTGATGGTGCTGACAGTCATGGGTCAAAACTCATCAAAATGCATACTTTATATGTGTGAAGTTTTCGGTAAATAAATTATAGCACCATTGATTATAGTATAATTGATTTTCAAAATTACATGAATTAATACAGATACATCTCACCTTGGCCTCCCAAAGTGCTGGGATTATATGTGTAAGCCACCGTACTCAGCTTGCTTTCGTTTTAAATGAAGGTTGTGGAGAGCCTGTTTATAAGTAGATGAAAATGGTCCATTAGAAAGGATGAAAATGATGAATCAGAAGAGATGAGAATAAACACAGGGAGAAAATGATCAGAAAACCAAGAGGTGCTTTGATGCGTATAAGAATTTTTGTTACCATATGGTTGATAATAGCATAATAGCCTAGGAACCTGTGTTTACAGAGTTTAAACTGTGAACTGTTCATTTATTGAACTATTATATGACAGCTAATAAGAATAAGAACAAGCCAGATGTGGTGGCTCACACCTATAATCCCAGCACTTTGGGAGACAGAGGCGAGAGGATTGCCTGAGTCCAGGGGTTCGAGTCCAGCCTGGGCAACTTGACGAGACCTTGTCTCTATAATAAATAAAAAAATTAGCTGGGCATGGTGGCGTGCCTGAGGTCCTAGCTACTTGGAAGGCTGAGGCAGAAAGATCACCTGAGCCCAGCAGGTTGAGGCTGCGATGGCCATGAGCACGCCACTGCATTCTAGCCTTGGCAGCAGAGTGAGACTCAAAAAAAAAAAAAAAAAAAGAATGAGAACAAATTTTTAAGATCTGCACATAAATGTGAACAAGTGAGATGATCAATGTCATAGTAAGACACTATTACTAAAAGGAAAGATAAAGTCAGATGTCTCTTGGTGTACATGGAGGTGTACAGAAAGTCAGAGAAAAGTCTGGGATGAGATGCTTCAAACACAATCCTCAGAGAAGAGTCTGGGAAGAAGGAGAAGATCAGGCAGATGGCTGCTCTGTGTTACTGGAATGTTTTGCATTGAGGATGTTGTTCTGTATTACATAAGGAAGAATGTATGAAAAAAAGTTCTCCCACTTGTACCTTTTATGATTGTAGGAGTTTTGTGAACACAGCATTCCCAGTGCTATTTCGTCTATAACCCAGATATGTATATAAATGGTAGCTAGTGAATATTGACTTTTCTGTAATTAGCATTTTAGTGGTGACAAACTAATAACGATTTCCATGCACTATGCTGTCAACAGCATCTACTACCATGTACCAGACTCTACGCTCAACTTTGAGACCACAGGGTGACAGAGACACATCCCAGCACATTAAGGGACAATGTCTGTCTTACAGGAGAGCTTGTTAAGAAAAATAATTATTGTAAAACATACCCTCACCATAAAATTCAGCCATCATGCTCATTGGTATTTGACCAAATGAGTATGCCTGCACCCAGATGTTTCTAGAAACTCTATTCATAATTGCCCAAACTTGGAAGCAACCAAGATGCCCTTCAGTATCTGAAGGTGACTGGGTAGATAAGCTGAGATTCTTCCAGTCAATGGAATATTGTCAAGACATGAAAACATTTGGAGGATTCTGAACTACATGTTGCTGAACAAGTGAAAGAAAAATCTGAAAGACTACCTCCTGTAGGACATTCTGGAAAAGGCAAATATATGAAGACAATAAAATGTCCGGTGGTTGTCAGGGGTTGGAGGCACAGAGGATTTTCAGGCACGGAAACTACTCTGTAGGGCTCTGTAATGGTGGCTACATGTCATGATGTGTTTCTCAAAACCCACAGAATGTACAATACCAACAATGATCCCTAATGTAAACGATGGCCTTTGGGCGATGGTGATGTGTCCACATGGCTCATTGATTGTAACACATGCACCATGCTGGTGTGGGATGCTCATCCTAGAGGAGGCTGTGCGTTAGTGGGGGCAGGTAGTTTGCGGGGGACCCAAAAAACCCAAATTATCTTTTGGAGAGCAGGCCCCTTGTAGTACAGGCTTCCTCCAATAGGTAAAATTCTAAAAATCAATCTGCATCAGTGTACCAGTTAGTATTATTGTGAGATGATGCATTGTGGAAGAAATATCCTGAGTTGCGGAAGAAACGTCCTGCATTGTGGAAGAAATGTCCTGAGTCTTCCACCACGAAAACAGACCTGCTCACACTGCAGTTAGTGGTCAGAAGTTTTTGACCAAAAACTGCATGGCTCTCATGCCCCACTCTTCCTATTCACCAGATCTCACTCAAGCGCCTTTTTTGGGGTTTATTTCCCTCAATGAAAAAAGTCCCCAAAGGGACTGTTTTGCTGATATGGAAGAAGTGAAACAAAAATAGCAGAAGCACCAAAAGGCATCAAAATCGAGGAATTCAAAAACCATTCTGAGCAGTGTAAAAAGCATCTCAATAGGTGTATTGCATCCAACGGAGAATACTTTAAGCTGACTGAAGTATTAACATGTAAATATAAATACACAATTTTCAATAAATAAATTCCAAGTTTTTTGGGGAATTCTGAATTCTGTACTTTCTGCTAAATTTGGCTGTGAACCTAAAACTGCCCTAAAATAATAAGGTGAAAATTTTTTTTGAGTTGGAGTCTCACTCTGTCACCCAGGCGAGAGTACAGTGGCACTCTCATGGCCACCACAACCTCGACCTGCTGGGCTCAGGTGACCCTTCTGCCTCAGCCTTCCAAGTAGCTGGAATTACAGGTATGCACCACCACACCCAGCTAATTTTTTGATTTATTGTGGACATGAGTCCTGCCAAGTTGATCAGGCTGGTCTTGGACATGTGGACTCTGGCAAACCTCTTGCCTCTGCCTCCCAATTACAGGAATTACAGGCAAGGGCCACCATGCCCGGCTTAATAAAGACAATCTTTTAAAATATAGTTGTAGGCCGGGCTCGATGGCTCAGCCTATAATTCCAGCACTTTGGGAGGCCGAGGTGAGTGGATTGCCTGAGCCTGTGTTCGAGACCTGCCTGGGCAACTTGGCGAGACCTCATCTCTACAATAAATAAAAAATTAGCCAGTTGTGGTAGCGCATGCCTGTAGTTCCAGCTACTTAGAAGGCTGAGGCGGAAGGATCACCAGAGCCCAGCAGGTCGAGGCTGCGGTGGCTGGGAGCGGCCACTGCACTCCTGTCTGGGTGACAGAGTGAGACTCCAACTCAAAAAAACCCAAAAAACAAAAACAAAAAAACCCAAAATATAGTTGTAATACTTCATTTTAATACTAAAGTTGTATTATTCTCAATATACTTTTTGAAAGCAGTAATTATTATTCATTATCTTTCCAATCTGTTTGAAATGTCTCATTTGTTTTGGGACTGTGGACCAGGTTAAACATCTCTAAAAAATGCATATTGCATTCTGTAAAAGTATTAAATTTTCTTTTTTATTTAGAAAGGAAATGTATGTTTACATATAAATCCCCACACAAATATGTATACTTCAATAACAGTAACATAATAGCACATTTGTGACAATAACATACAGCATGATCCTTCGTATAACGCTAATTTATACCATCCGGTCTGAAGAACCAGCAGATGGCGCAGGAACCCTATGACTTGGATGCTTTTAATAAACCCTCTACAGATGACTCCAGTCTTGCCCACCTCACCCCACCCCCTGCTGGCAGCTAAGGCTCTGCTGTTTGGGTGAATCCTGATTGAGTAGGGGGTGGCCTGTGGAAGCCAAGTCCCATCATGTGTCCTGTGTTCCTACTCTCTTCCCTGTTATCAGGAAAAGGTAAGATTGCAAGATGAAGCATGCTGGAATCTCTGCTAGAGAAACAAACAAGGAAAAGATGCATTTATTGAGTCCTTAACTGTATGCCAGGACAGGTGCCAAGCCCTCAGCCTGCATCACCTCATTGGATGCTACAAAGGTACCATAAGCTGGTGGGCATCACCATCCTCACTTTACAGGAAAACTGAGGCTCTTGCCACAAGTCCCTGCCCAACCACACTAGCCCCTGAATCCTCAGGAGGGTTCTTCACTTGGGTGCACTTCATTTAGGGTCACTCTCCTCAGGAAAGTCACTCATCACCCACAGGTGCTTACTACTGTTCATCCTCTGATGACAAACTACTCTAGTGTTCCTTAGTGGGGAGACAAGGGGGGTGTTAAGGTATCCCAGACAAGGGAAAACTGGCTGATCACATGTAGAAGACTGAAACAAGACTCCTACCTATCAGCATACAAAAAAAAAAAAATCAACTCTAAATGGATCAAAGACCTAAAGGTAAAACTTCAAACTATAAGAACCTTAGATAATGCAGGAGACACTCTTATGAAAATTGGAACTGGAAACCAATTCCTGATCAAAACCCCAAATGCCCATGAGATAAGATAGACAAGTGGGGACTCATCAAACTGAAAAGCTTCTGCAAAGCAAAAGAAGCCATCAAGAGAGTAGGGAGACAGTCCACAGAATGGGAAAAAATATTTGCCAACTGTATGTCTGACAAAGGCCTAATCTCTAGGATCTACAAGGAAATCAAACATGCCGAAAAGAAAATAACAAACAGCCCTATTAAAAAGTGGGCAAAAGATATGAATAGACACTTCTCCAAAGAAGCCATACAAGCAGCCAACAGATACATGAAAAAATGCTCAGACACGCTAGTCATCAAAGAAATGCAAATTAAAGCCACATTGAGATACTACTCCAGTTAGGATGGCCATCATCAATCACTCAAAAAACAACAGATGCTGGAGAGGATGAAGGGGAAAGAGAACGCTTCTACACTGTTGGTGGTAGTGTAAACTAGTACGACCTCTGTGGAAAACAGTGCGGCGATTCCTAAAAGATCTAAAAATCGACCTTCCACATGACCCAGCAATCCTCCTTCTGGGAATATACCCAGAGGAACTCAAATCACTCTATGAAAAGATACCCACACACACATGTTTACTGCAGCATTATTCACAATAGCAAAAGCATGAAACCAATCGTGCTGTCCATTGAAACTGGACTAGATAAAAAAATGTGGTACATGTACACAATAGACTAATATGCAGGCATAATGAAGGCCAAAATAATGAACTTTGCAGCAACTTGGATGGATTTAGAGTCTAACGTACTCAGTGGTCTATCACAGAAACAAAGAACCAAGTACCACATGTTCTCACTCATAAGCAGACCCTGAACAATTATCATAATACTACAAGAAAGGGATTGGCAGTAGAGGGAAACTGCAGGGGGTGGGAGGCACACTTCATCAATAAGCGTACCTGATCTCAAACCAGGTGAAGTAGGGACCGAAGTGAAGCCCAAACTACTTTACCTGTACAATGACCATTTGTATACCTAATCCTGAATTGTACCCCACATTATTTGTAAAAAAAAAGATATGAAATAGGCAGGGAGCCCCTTTCCTTTGACTTTCCCGACTATGAATGGGCCAAAGGAAAGGAGGAGGGAGGAGGAAGAAGAATCCATTACGACTTTAATGATTTAATCCGCGGATATATGTTGTCAACCTGGCCAGCCTCCAGGAATACTGAGACCTGCCAGCTCCAGCCAACATAAGCACATGCTAACCTGATGGACAGTGGAACAGACACAGATTGCACCACTGAAGGTAGCCCAAAGCTCTTGCCAGGTTCTTGCTCCCTGGGGTCCCAGTCTGAAAGCAGTAACTGACGCAGGCACCACATGGACCAGTCCATACACACAAACATGCGAGGTCTGCAAATATGTACATGGAAAATACTGGGCTTTGGTTTTGTTTGGCGCAGAGCACCAGTTGCGGATGGGTGGATTCTGCTGGGACATGGAAAGTCGCCCTGGTCCTGACCAAGGATGGCTTTCTTCTTACTGCGGCCATGAGGCCGGAGGGTGAGAGTAAGCTATTTGAATTCTGAGTGCTCTGCTTTTCTGGAAGGTTTTATTTATTCTTCTTATTTTTGGTTGGGCTTTCTTCTTTGATGCCTTCAATGATCACGGTGCAAATAATTATATTCCCAGCACCTCTACCCAAAAGCAGCAGAAGTTTGGCATTTCCTATCCTGACTAGAAAATGACCTGGCATGGACTAAGCGTAAGCCTTGCTCTTCAGCTTTTCTGATACAGCAAACCCCCCTTTCTTGCTGCCAGAGAAACAAGAGATTAGTGCAGATGGATGGAAATATTTTTTCCGCTTCAGCATTTGCTGTCAGAACCAAGTACTAAGAAGGTTCTCAGATGGTGTCTTGGGCAGCCTGGAAATTCCCAGCCTCATCTTGAACTATAATCACCTGGTCCCAAAAGGAATGCACTGACCAAAGAAGCTGTTCTTTTCTGAGAACGGCCCTATGCCATGGCACTTGGAGTTCTAGTTGAGGCTAGACTGCTCCCCTGCCCCACACTTTACCCGAGCTGTTTCTGAGCTGCCCTTGACGTATTACGCTATTTTAGACATCGTTTTAGAACACTTGGCAGCGTTCACATGTTCACCTGCCCAAACAGGAACGTTGCTATTCCCCTATTCCCTAATAATCACAGCCCCCGGGAGCCATGGATTGCAGTACTCACTCGAAGGACGAGAGTGGTGGTGTGGTCCCTGTCTGAAAGGGCTGGGAGTCAAACTGGGAAAATATGAGTCTTGCTCAGAAGAATTGGTAGCAAGAGATAAAGGCCAAGGAAGCAGTAGAAAGGAGTTGCGACTTAAGTTCAAAGGAAATTAAACAGTTCTAGGAAATTGGGAAGACAATACAGAGGTGGTATCGTTTGTGGTTATGAAAAATAGGTATGGTTTTAAAAGGCAGGAAGACAAATTTCAAGTAAATGCATCTGCTCACCACCATGCTCCCATGACTGTGACACCTACAAACAGTATTCACACTACATGCCAGATACTTAGATGTGCTATAGGCATTATCTCATGTAATTCTCAAACTTGTGGGGTAGATAATGACTGCCCCTTATTGATGAAGTGTGCCCCTCACCCCCCAGCAGAAGAAATGAAAGCTTTCACAGGGTAGATGACTTGCCCCAAATTAGACAGCCAATAGGCACTATCAGTCCTGATTCTAAAGGCTCTCGAGGCATGGAGGTTGGTATCCAGACCATGCTTGTCTAACTTAGGTGCTGTGAGTGCAGGGGAGTTTCTGCTTCTGAGTGCTGGCACAGGGTGTTAAGCATGGGGCATAAAGCACCGTCCACTATGCAGAGCCTAGAATCGCAGGGATGAGAAATGGTAGAAGTGGGTGGTGGGAGCAAATGGTTGGAAATGGCTGAGTCTGGAGGGAGTTTCCTGAAGTTGTTGATTTCCTTTGGATGTAGAGTAACAAACTACTTCTGGGTGGTGGAAAGGAAGCTGTCATCATCTAGCTTTTGGCCCCTTGGTCTCCTGGCAGCCATCAGCTGGTGAAGAAGCCGTACTTATACATGAGGTTTCCCTCTGCTCATGCCTCTGCTCCCTGCTTAGTTGACTGTGGATGGGAACCCCTTTGGCTTCAACCGAAGCCCTTTCTGAGCTCCGTCTAGGTGTGGATGAAAGCGTTCTACTGAATGCTACAGAACCCAGCAGGAATGTCCCAGTTAACTATGCTAGCACATTCCAGGAGATGCTGATAGACAGGTGTGGATCTCAGTCCTGGTTAGCAAGAACGAGCTCAGGTATGTACGCACCCCAGCTGCAGAAGGAGCCTTTGGTGAGCTCTCTGACCAGGACATTCAAGGGAAGGTTTCAGTTCACCAGTGGGTGGTTTAAAGTCAAAGGATTAAATCAAACGATTCTTTACTTCTAACTTGAGGAACGGAGAGACAAGAAAGGCAAGGTGGATTTAGCACCTGCTATCTATAGGCAGCACCCTACCTTCGTTTAACATTTTTCACTCATGTACACCTCCTATTGCCCTGCGAGATAGGAATTATCTCATTTAATAGACTTGGAATCCATAGCCCAAAAAAGTCTTAGTAATTAGACCATGGCCACAGAGCTAGCAAGTCACCTGACTCCCACTCCGAATGGTTTTCCCACTCTGGTGAAGCCTTTCTGGATCTATAAGGATTATTTAGGGAGCCCAGATGAGGTGTGGTCTCTGGCTGAAGAGGATACCTCTGGGATAGCCTGCTCCTCTGGGAAGCAGAGATCCCAGCCTGAACCTAACTGGTACTCACCCAAGGATGCAGGTTTGGCTCCTGGAAAGCAGGGGAGGGCAGGCTCCAAGGAACTTCCTGGGAAAGCCCCTACCCTAAGGGAATGAGCTTTGAAAGGCATAGTGTGAGGACAAGAGGCAGGGGCAGAGGGAACAGAATTATTCTGAGATTTCATTCAGTTCCACCCCCTGTGGCCCCACACCTGAGTCCTGTGGAGGGAAAGAATAAAATAGCTGGCAAGACTGCCGGGGCCCTGGGGAATGTCGGGAAGGCAGTGCTGCCTTGTGGCAAACACCGGTAAGTACAGACAGCAGGAGACTGTGAGGCATCCTACTGGCACAGCACACAGTGACCTGGGCAGTGCCAGGCAAGCTTACAAGTGTACCAGGAGGAACTGGGGGAGGATGCTGGTGTCTGTCTTCAAGCACCGTGGATGATGGTGCAAGAGGAAAGGAAAATGGCGGCTGGAGTGATGGCTGAAAGGATGACTTCAGAAGCACACTTGAGTCACCCTTCTGGAAAAGTGGAAGTACAGGGGCTGTGGGTGGGGAGAGGTCCAGTGGGAGACTCTTGGGAACCACAAGTTACCGAAATTGCATTGGACTAGGCCACATTAATTATGCCACAGGCGTGTTTTTTGGAACAAAGAGAAATGTTGCTTCCTCCGTCTCTCCTTGTAGCCGACAGTTATTGAGTGCCAACTATAAACCAGGCATGGATTAGGCTCTAGAGATACTCAGAGAACTACACAATAGTTCCTGTCAGTGAATGTTTTCCATCTCAGGGGAGACAGAGAGGGAATTAGCAATAACACAGGCGAGGAAGTGGTGCCATAGCCCCTTTGATCCCCTCAGCATCCACGGCTTTCAGAGTACTTAAGCAACTCCTCTCTCTTCTGGGCCAGTTCTTCTGGTGACCAGTGGGAAGGATGGGGCCATCCTATCCAGGGGAAGGGTTCAAGTTCATGGGTTCAGGTAATGTAGGAACAGGAGCTATGGTCTGACTGGGGGCGGAACAATGTGCTTCTAGACTAAGGCTAAAGGTAATAAGACCCTCCCATAATTATGTCAGACCCCTTGACGGAGACCACTTTCCAGGCCAGCAGGACTAGTGCACTGCAGCGATCTTTATGTCTTTTGAATGCCAATGAGGCCCTATGTCCCACCACCGGCATCTGACATCTTTGAGCTCATGCCCCAGCCTTCCTTCCCGGCTTCATTTTTTAACACCCTGTCATAGAGCATCCAATAATAGAACAGGATTGGCAAAATGTCACCCTCTTCTTAGTTCTGTTGCTGCTCTCACCACCTAGACTGTGTCCTGATGCTGTCCCAAGGGCCATCAGTAGTCAGGGCCCAAATCCAAATGAAGAATTAGCAGTGGTCTTAAAACTCTAAATCCCAGCATTAAGGAAATGCCTGAGTGTGTAATTACAAGGGACAAAGAGAGTCTTACATTGGAAGAACTTAATATATCTGAGTGAAAAAAGGAACTAGCACAACACGCAGCCATTTTGCTTCTTTGTAAAACAAGACAATTCAATAAACATGACATCAAGGGGAATGAGTCCTCTGGAGAGGGCAGAAGTCTCTTTCACACTGATGAAGCTATTAAGATGCAAAGAGAGTCGCAACTTAATTTCTCTGTTTGCAAGCACTATTTTTGCCCCAAGCTCTGGTTGCTTCTCTTTTCTTTTTTCCCCCCTGAAACACTACTTTCTACTCAAATCCTGATCAAACTTCCATCCTACCTCACACCTTTGCCAGGCCAGTCTATACTCTGACTATATTTTAGTGTAGATGTGTTAGTTTTCTAGGACTGCCACACAAAGTTCCCCAGACTGAATGATTGAAAAAACAGAACTGTATTGCCTCACAGTTGTAGAGGCCAGCAGTCTGAGATCAAGATACTGGTAGGGTTGGTTCCTTCTGAGGACAGTGAGGGAAGGTTCTGTTCCAGGCCTTTCTGCTTGAAGGCTACCCTCTTCCTGTTTCTTCACATCATCTTCCGGCTACACCTGTCATTGCCCACATTTATTCTTCTTACAAGGATCTCAGTCATGTTGGATTAGAGCCCACCCTAGTCACTTCATTTTAGCTTAATTACTTCTCGAGAGACCCTCTCTAAAAATATGGTCACATGCTGAGGAATAGGGATTAGAAATTCAACTTATGAATATTTGGGGGGATACAATTCAGCACATATCAACATTCTATAGAGGTAGCTTTCTGATTGGTTCCAGAAGATGAGTCAATTCCCCTTGCTAGTTTGTAAACCCCACCAACATGATTTGTTTCTATTTTCATAAAACTTAGTGGTTAGTAGAGTTAAAAATTGTAAGCTCCAAGAAAGAAGGGATTGTACTTCCCCCCCCCACCTACTTTTTTTTTTTAGTGAGAAAGCTGGATTTATTGAGAGGACAGAAAAGCTTCCACAGTGGGAGGGGACCCGAAGGGGTTACCCTGGGATTGTACTTTTCTTATGAACCACGGCCTAATCCTAGAACAATATCTGGCAGAAATGTATTAAATATTAGATGAGTGAATAAATGAACAGAAAGTTACACATTGGGATTACATCCTTCTGACCTTCCGGCAATCTGCCTTGTTTTTATTAAACAACCTGATCTTGGCTTTCACGGTAAGAGGAAATGCTTCTATACTTCTGGTAAACCTGAAAGGTTCTAAATATGCTGCATCAGTCACAGGAGTAAAGAAGCACATGCCAGAGATCCAACAGGCAGCCAAAACACTCTTTTTTTAATGGCTACGGATTTTCTCCCCCTGATTTTTATTTTTAAAATGTGGGGTACAATTCAGGGTTAGGTATACAAATGGTCATTGAACAGGTAAAGCTGGGGCCTCACTTTGGTCCCCACTTCACCTGGTTTGAGATCAGGTACCCTTTAAATGTGATTGCACAGAATTCCAATGACACGGTTTAGCCAAGGAAGTCAGTGCAGCTCAGCACCAATTTTCACAGTCAAAGCCAATTTGAGCAACTTGGGACTGAGGTTTGAACACTCCACTGCCATGATGTGTCTGCAGGGTCATGAATTCTGCATCGTACCTTTTGGATATTCCACTTTTCTGTCATATCAGCAGAATTGTTCTGGAAAGACCTTGAAGCAGTGCATTGCACAAAATGATTATCCATGGATCCAACTGGGACCAACTCCCTATCTTTTTACAGGGCGTGGATACGGATTCTAATTAGTAGCAGAACCTGAAGTTAAGAATTGCTCAAGACACATCATGATTTAAGTTCCTTGCTATATGAGTTTCTATATCTTGAGTAGCAATATTTAAAAGAGCATGGCATATGATTACGAATATAAATATGAATATATATTTATACATGGACACAGGGAGCTATGTTTATATGCGCATGTTTTCATGTATTATGTGTTCTTTTGAGCATGTACCTCATCACCTCCACCTCCAAATATTACCAAGAGAGAATTTGAATTAGGAACAAGAATTAACAAAATGCGAGCCCATCAAATGAAGCTAGGAGAGACAGAGGCAGTTAGAACAAAGAAGTGCCTGCGTCCCTGGTTACGTCCGTCATTAGGACGTGCTCCTCTCTCCATCCAAAATGACTGACGGGCCTGTAATTTGCTGTTGCTGTTGTTTTGGCCACACATCTACTGAAACAAACTTGTTTACAGACTCCTTGCTGATAGCTCAACCAATGCAAGTGCCATAGGAAACAGACTTTGGCATTTTCACTGCTTACAGTCTGGGTCATTGATGAAAGTTTAATTTGCTAAAAATATTCAGCAAGGTGCTTTTCCTGAATGAGATGGCTTCTGGCTCATCAACGTATTTATGTGAGTAAATAGAAGGAGGATCGGCAAGTCAGGAATCTAATCAGCTATCATCCAGTCCATCTGGTTTAATTAGAGAGCCCAGCAGCTCGCAGGCTCACCTTTTAGTCAAAGACTTCAGAATCAGCTCCCAGAAAGGCGGGGGCACTTCTGAATGTGGTGGCAAACGCTTGTCATCTCCCCCTGCCTCCACAGAACCCCTTATCAAATTCTCATCACAGAGCAAACTTGAGACACATCAGTGCATGCCTCTTTGGGGCATGCAAATGAACATAAATGTGGCATAGGAAAGCACCCGTGGACATCATAACCAGTCCTTTAATTTATTCGATAAGCATCAATTAAGTAAGTATGTTCTGATGCCTCCTCTATGCCAGGGACTGTATGAATGAGATTTGGACCAACCCTGGTGGGAGAGGCAAGCATGGCAACAGATTTCTAAACCCTGAGATGCATGTAAGACAGTGAGGGAGACCCAGGGATGGAAATTGATGAGGGTCTGAACTGACTCTGGAAGGATAATTGGGAGTAGGTATGGACAGAAGGAGAATGAGGAAGGTTCTAGACCAATGGTTCTTAAGCATGCACCAAAACCAATCAGAAGGCTTTTTAAAGTACAGATTAGTGGGCCCCACCCTCAGAGTTTCGATTCACAAGTTCAAGGGAGGGGCTAGAACAATTGCATCTCTAACAAGTTTTCCACTGGTTCTAATTCTGATAGTTCAGGAGCCATATTTTGAAAACAAGCCAGTGGTTCTAACCCAGGCTTACAATGGAATCACTTGGGAACTTCAACAGCTACTCAAGGCTGGGTCTCCTCCCTAGAGATCGGCATGTGATTGGTTTTGTGTGCAAACGGGATGTTGGAGATTTTGATTGTGTGTTTGCATTTTAGGAATCTGAAACTTACAGAAAAGTTGAAAGCACAGCATAAATAACTTTTTTTTTTTAACGGAACCATTTGAGAGTAATTTGTTGACTTGATATCCCATCATTTCTTTCTTTGTAGTGAACATTCTCTTCCTAACTAAAATGCAAACATCAAAATCAGGAAATTCACATCAGTACATTACAACCATTCAAGTTTTGCCAAATGTACCCATAATGTTTTTTATAGCAAAAGGATGTAGTTCAGAATTACAAGCTGCCTTTAGTTGTTGTGTCTAAGTCTTCTTCAATCTGAAACAGTTCCTCAGGCTTCCCTTGACTTTCATAACTTTAACATTTTTGAAGATTATAGGATTATTATTTTAAAATATGCCCCTCCATTTGGGTTTGTTTCTTCATGGTTAGATTCCACTTATACATCTTTGATAAGACTATGGTGGTAGTGACCTGGTATTTTCTTATTGTATCCAATGGGGTGTCCCATGGTTTCTGTTTGTCCCCATACTGATGGTATTCACTTTGGTCACTTGATGGTTAAGGTGGTGACTACCAGGATTCTTCACTACAAATCGACTCATTTTCCTTTTGTAATTAATAAGTCCTTTTTAAAGCATTCCTGGAAATTATGCAAATCACAAATTTTCCATTTATTCATTAGGTAATCTACATTAGATGAATTCATGGTTTCTTATTTTGTGCATTAGATTATAATCTGGTACCATCATTATTTGCTTGAGGCAAGTGCAGGTCCTTCAATCTGGCTCTGGCTTCTGTTATTTTTTTAAGCTTTTCAGGTGATTCTAATGTACAGCTAAGGTTGAGAACCACTTCTCTAGGTAGCTCAAAGTACCACATTCTAAAAACTGGAGGCCACATGTAGAAGCCTCGGGGAGCTGCAAGGCTTTCAGTATGGCTGGCAGAAAGGATGGAGATGGGCCATCGAGAGATTCAGCCTTTAGGGTTCATTTGAGCCCAAATTACCTCATCACCATTATCTCCAATTTTGGTACCCTTTCCCTCCCTGTGCACTAAGCTGTAACTCCACACATCATGGCCTTACAGTTAGGAACGTGGCTTGCAGTGTAAGGAGGTTTGAGTCCTTCTCTGACACTTTCTCACTCTGCAAACTTGTGCTCATTGGAATGTTTGTGTCCCTCCCAAATTCACATGTGGAAGTCTTGTGTGGCTGTATTGGATCATTCGGCCTCTAAGAAAATAATTAAGGTTAGATGAGGTCCTAACGGTGGGGCTGTGATCAGAAAATATTAGTGTCCTTATAAGAGACACCAGAGGGCCTCTCTCCCTCTCCCTCCCCTCCTTCTCCCCTGCTGCCCCCTCTGCTCACACTCCCTCTCCTCTCTCCTTCTCCCCTTCTCTCAGTCTCTCCCTAAGCCCCCCAACACTCTCCACCTTTTTCACAAAGAAGCCCACAAAGAAGAGATCATATGTCCCCACAGTCAGATGGAAGCTGCCAATAAGCCAAGAGGAAAGTCCTCAGAATAAAACCCACCTTGCCAACAGCTTGATCTTGGACTTCCCAGACTCCAGAACTGTGAGAGATAAATGTCTGTTGTTTAAGCCATCCCGTCTATAGAATTTTGTTATGACAGCTGGAGCAGACTAAGATATTACTGACTGGATCCAGGTCTGTTTCCCACCTGTAAATAGGATACCAACAGTCCCACCTCGTGGAGGTCTGGTGAGGTTTAAATGAGAAGGAAATAAAGTACTCAGCATGATACTCATTCTTAGTAAATGCTTAACAAGCATCAGCTGTTTCTATTACTTGTCCTCACACCCTGGTCACCCCCACTTCTTTGCCTTTGTTCATAATCAGTTCAATTCCGCAAACATTCTTTGAGCAAGCCCCTCCTGCATGCCAGGCACTGTACTAGGCCCTGGGGATATAACTGCAACAAAGCCCCTCTTCAAGTCCAAAGCCGAGCGTGAAGACCCTGCCCACTGCTGGCCATGGTGAAGCACTTTCAGATTCCATTTGTAATCAAGGGACTGATTCCCAAGATGAATCAGGAAGCTGGTTTGAAACCTGTTTCACAGCAGTGGGCTGTGGAGATAATGAGTAAATCCTAGGATTAGGTCCAACAATTCCTTATACGCTCCTTGGTTTTATTATATTCACATGGTAATAAAGTCTTCTCTCCAACCTGCCACTAATTAGCTGAGACCCTCCAAACTATTAGGAACATGTTTGTCTTTTTCCTTGACTATCACAGAAATTTTTTTCCCACCATGTTGGTTTCAGGTCCCAGATAATGCCACTCTACAATCAAAGGAACTTTAAAGCAACTAAGCCAAGACGGAAGAGCCTGCTCTGTTCCACTGAAACTCAGATGGGAGAGGGGTAGAAACATTCCTGAGCCACATGCAATTGTGACTGACAGCAAGGGGCCAACTGACTCATGTTGGAAGAAAGCACAGTCATAATTTTATACCTCCCTTGGGGGTATAAACAGAGAAGTAATTTCTTTTTTGAGAAGAACTAAGGATGAGGGAGTTAAAATGAGTTTGGTAAGATGTGATGAGCCTGAAGTGTCACCCAAAGTTCATATTTGAAACTGAAAGGAATGTCATGCCATACCTCAGACCTAACTTTGGCCCGGACATTTTCATGGAAGTGGCCCTCCTCTGATCTCCTCAAAAGCCCCACTTGTGTCTCCATTTCTCCTTCTCCTGGTTTCCTCCTTGGTTTGGAGTTTTTGAGTGTGTTCCCGACTAGCCAGCGAGTTCCTTGGGGGAGGAATTTCTCTCTCACTGGCCCTTACTGGTGTCTCCCAGGGCCTTGCACATGGCAGGGGCTCTCCCATCCTGTATGTCCCCAACAGCCATGGAAGGCTGGGCACACAGAACACAAATGCCCATTCAGCCCAGGATCCTTTCCCTTCCTTCTGGAAATCCCTGCTCTGTATCATTTTTCTTAATATCTTTGTGGTTCTTTTCCTAGTTCCATTGCAATCCTTTCATTTTTTTCTCTTTCCCTTTATCATTCTTGACCTCAGAACTAGCCTTTCTATTTATAGCCACCAAGCTCTCTCTTCTTCCTTGCTTAAAGCATTTCTGCAAACCTCTTAAAGTGAGTCTACTAGCATGAAGGGTAGATTAAAGACTGTGGAGGCATCTGCTAAGGAGGAGCCACTTTCTCCCTCCCTGTGGCCCGTAAGAACGTTTAGGAGAGATGAGTGTGTTCCTTCAGTTCACAGACATCACCTGCTCATGGCGGACCAGAGAGAGGGCATGGAGCTTCCGACATCGGTTCTCCCTCTACTGGGCTGTCTGGGCCAAGACAGTGGTTTCCAAACTGTGTTCCCTGGCACCTGAAGCTTCCTCGGCACTCCAGGTCTCTAGGCCCAAGAGAACCAAAAGGGTGGGGGAGACAAGTGGGTGGGGTTGTGCTTCCCATTTATGCCTCAAACACAGACACTCTGCCTTCATCCACCGTACACATTAGGCTTCTCTGAAAGAGTCCGGTAGAAAATAAAACTGACTCCACTGCTAAAATATCTTGCAAGCTACTGGAATAGTGGGAAAAAACAGGCAGTCAGGCTGGTTGAATGGTGGCAAATCCTTCCTCTGAGTATAGATTGAATTTGCATATTGGAAACAGCCAAAAGCCACTTGGAGCCATGCCTGACGAAAAGATATGTGAGCACAAGGAAAAATAATACCACTGGAAAGCAAAGCAACAATGATGTAAAAGACAGACACTAGCTATGATATAAAAATGCATGCATGTGTGTGTAGCTCATGAAGCACTCCCAGGAGAAACTTCCCAATCAAGTATCTGTGACATCGTTGGAGGAGGTACATAAACTGACCTTGCAAGGGGGTGACACTAAGGCTTGGAATGCACCCATCTGCATACATGATCCTGTTCCTTATGAGTATGGCTGTGTGTGTGTGAGTCTGCTTTAAAATCAAAGTCCAGAATTCCTCCAGTTGGTCTTTGTGGAATTTCTCTAGCTAGTCTTTAGTCTCACAGGGTTTAGTTTGGATTCAAATGCTGCTCTAATACTTCCTGGCTGTGTGACCCCAGGAAAATCATTTAACCTCTCTAAACTCAGTTTTGTCATCTATAATGGGAATAATACTATTACGTCATAGTTTTTTTGGGGTAGGGGTTGAATGTGACAAAACATGTTAATTCCTCAGCATAGGGCCTGGCAGGGAATAAGTTCTCTTAGTATTTGTTGCTCTGATAATTATTATAATTGCTTTGATCATTATCTTCCGCATTGATTTAAGATCCCCTTCCCTCTTCAGTGAATAGATGAGATCTAATTTGATTGAGAAGCATCTGGGAGGGAGGGGGAACAGCTTTGCTAACTCATCCAATGACTCATGGGAAATCTGGGGTTAGAATGAAAATGGAGGCAGTTTGGGCAACCAGGCATGGAGAGGACACCAATGAAAGCCCCACGTATTTTGGGGGTGGAGACACTGTAAAACAGAGGTAGGGAGGGTCCTGGGATGGAAATGTGGAAGATTAAGAAACCTGAGGGTATCTTAGCATCTCAGGTTCATGGGATGTCAGAGCGGGATCTGTGAGAACCCTCACTCTAGTCCACACACGATGAGGCCCAGAGAGGTGAAGTTATCCGCCTAGGATGACACAGCCTTTTCCTGGATGAGCCAGGATTCAATCTTCTGTCTCCTAATTCAGGGACCGCTTACTGTTTCCTGCCACCTGCCCCATTTCCCTGCCACCTGGAGGGCTCTGTCTGAGCTTAAAGGGTTTGTGGAGGTCGGGCAGGGTGGCTGGGCAGCCTTAGCCCGCTGCTCTGAAAATGCTCTGGTTTTTCAAGTCTGCAGGCTCAAAGCGTAGCCTGCAGTAGTTCTCCTGTCTCACCTTCTACTAAAAATGTTCACTCTGAAACTTGTAACAGCGGTGACCTCTGACAGACGGCACGTCCCAGCTGTTAACATTATTCAGCTTACAACAGAAGTTGCCCTCAAGACCCTCGAAGCCAGGCCCGGGGAGGAGGTGACGCTGTCAGGGCCCGGCCTCAAGAAGAACAAAGAGAAAAGTCACCTTGGCATCGAAGGTCTGGGCACCGCTGGCGGCTCTGTCGGGCTTCCTGCAATCACTCCCTTATGAAACTGTGTACAGATATGAGACGCTGCCTCTGGACTGGCCAATTAGGCTCTTCCACGGGGCAGCAGAGTCCCACATGTGGAATCCCTGTTAGCAATTAGCTGATGGAGGAAAGCTTTGTGCCTGGGCTTATTTTTAGCACACTGTCACCTTTTTACCAGGGCCAAACCTTTTGTACCCAATCCATACCTAAGCTGCAGCACGCTGCATTTCAAACCTCTTTTAATTGACTTCATTAGTTAACGTGCGGCTCCTTGAGTCCTGGGGGTAAGTTACCAGATGAAGGAGACTCATTTAAAGAAAGTCTGCAGACCACATAGGAGGATGGATGCCCCAGTCCCCACCCTGGTCTCCATGGAGCTCGTGTCAAGGGGTATCAAATTGCCCTCAGTCTTAACTCCATTAGTCACCTCGAATCCTCTACCAAGTTTAGGTTGCTTCTTGTCCTTCCAGGTTGTTATTAAGGGAAGTGTGGGAGGAAATGCGGATTCTGTGTCTGCACCACCTGAACCCCAAAGCAGATGTCTTCCCAGCGCCTCTTTGCCAGTCCATTTTAGGTGAGTAGTTTCACCTCTTGAGCTCCTTGTCTCAAGAAATTCCCTGCCTCAAGCCCCTCTCCCTCTGCAGATTCAACTGCATGGTCCTCCTGAAGAGGAAAACCCTGCTGAGGAAGGGGTGATGCCCTCCCTAGGGAGAGAATGGAAGCCACTCACTCAGCACTCGTCCTCGGTGACTCCTGAGTTATCAGGACCCTCGAGACACATGCACGCACATCCATAGTTCAGTTTCAATTCTCACGTAAGAGTTGGCATCTGCAGTCTGTGAGGTGTTCCGGGGTGAGGGCCTTTTCTGAGAGCTATAGATCCTTCCACAACCATCGCTTCTCCCCATCCACAGCAGGGGCTGGCCTGGGTGATGACGTCAGCTGGAAAGACTCATGCAACGGCTGCTTCTTGAAGGCACTCTCTCGACACTGAGCAGTTAGCCCACAACACTGCCCAGGGAGGTGGATGCCATTTCACTAAGAAGACTTCTGAGCCATGACTGGGAGTGTGTGGGCCTGGCCAGGTGGGAACTCGATGCTGGGGGGAGGGGAGGTAGTGGGGTCCTGCCTTTCATCCTCTGGATTTTCACCCAGCCTTCTGCAAATCTCTTTCCTTAGAAGAGCCCTCCTTTCAAGTAAAATGGAAGCTCAACAGCCCACATAGAAAAGGGAACAATCGTTCATAAAATGAGGGAGTCAGATTAAGCAATTCCAAAGCATCTTCAGGCAAATGCATAGCAGAATGGAGCGCTTGGAAGATCGATCCTTTTATATCCACACCTTCTGCTTGTGTCTAGAAAGCCCAGCCCCACCAATATCAGCAGTCACACTTCACGTTCCGCCAACTTGATCCGATCATATACATCTATCTCTAACACGCCAATTGGTAGTGAAGAGACATGCTAGCAAAGCAGTTCTGGTCAACACAAAGTTCTTGGGCAGGGAACAGGAAAGGTGGTAATCATCTCAGAAGACCCCGGACAGGCTCAATTAAACCATTACAAGGTCTCTGCCCTCCTGCGCCTCTACCAAAATCCTGGCTCTGGGGAATAAGTAGGGATTACAGGGGGCTCCCCTGGAGCCAGAGGGAGGAAACAGCTCAACTCATCATCAATCACCTGCAGCAGCAGCAACAGCAGCAACTACCTTCAAAGGTAATGACCTGCAACCCTCCCTGGCACCCCATGTATCTGCCATGAGCCTGTGACTGGAAGTAAATATCCCTTCTGCTTAGGTGACCGACCATATACTGGGTTGCCCAGGGCAGTCTGGTGTATGCCTGTCCAACTGGCACCTCATACGGCTAGGACCCATTTTCTTGCTGAAAATATCCATTTGGGTGATAAGTATGTGGTTACAAAGGCTCTACCAAATTTCCAAAATTGGTTGGAAGAAAGGGAAAAAAACCTATAAGACCTCAATAATTAAATTACTTTTCCAAGTGACCCAAAGCTTTCACCCGTAGAAGTGACATATTTAGTTTGAGGTACAAGTGGAAAGGGAGTCGTAAATGCAATTTTGTGTTATAAGATTATATAAGCAAGAACGATATTCTGTAGCCTTAAATAAAACTAATGAGTTGTCAGTTTAACAAAGCATACTCTATTTAACAATAAAATATTACGTTAAAACCAAATAAACTATATTGACTCATTTGCAAGTATTTTCCTATGAGAAGAAAGGTGTTCCTTTTTATTGAGATAAAATTTATGTAATATAAAATTCATCATTTTAACTATTTTAGAGTGAACAATTCAGTAGTTTTATAGGACTATCCAGACTAATCCCAAAAGAAACCTCATAGCTGTTAGCAGAAAGTCCCAATTTCCCTCTTGTATTCCCTGGCAACCAAGAATTTATTTTCTGTCTTGATGGTTTTGTCTATTTTGGACACTTCATATAAATGAAATCATACAATATGTGCAATTTTGTGTCTGGTTTCTTTGTCTTAATGCAATGTTTTGAAGGTTTGTCCATGATGTTTCATGTATCAGTACTTCATTCCTTTTTATAGCTGAATAATATTCCATTCATGGATATACCAGATTTTGCATATCCATTCATCAGATGATGTTTCTACTTTTTTGCTTTTACAAATAATAATACTGCTACAAATATTGATGCACAAGTTTTCATGTGAACATATGTTTTCAGTTACTGGGTATATACCTAGGAGTGGAACTGGGTCAAATAGTAACTCTATGTTTAACTTTTTGAGGTATTGCTAAACTGTTTTCCACAGAGGCTAGATCATTTTACATTTCCACCAGCAACATATGAGTTCCAATTACTCTACGTCCTCTCCAATTGTTATAATTTTCATAATCATCATTGCCAACCTAGTAGGTATGAAGTAGTATCTTACTGTGGTTTTGATATGCATTTTCTGAATTAATAATAATACTGAGTATCTTTTCATGTGTCCTTTCATAAACATCTTTTCATCATGGTCCTTTGTATATCTTCTTCAAAGAAATATCTATTTATATCTTTTGTCTATTTTATTTTATTTATTTAATTGATAGAGTTGTCTTTCTGTTGTTGAGCTGTAAGAGTTCTTGTATATTCTGGACACTCGTCCCTTATGAAATGAATGATTTTCAAATATTTTATCCTATTCTATGGGTTGCTTTCCACTTTCTTAAATAGTGTCTTTTGATGCCAAGAAAATTGTAATTTTGATTAAATCCAATTTATCAATTTTTTTTGTTGCTTGTGCTTTTGGTGTCATATTTAAGAAACTATTGCTTAAACCAAAGTCATGAATATTTATGCCCATATTTCCTTCTAAGACTGTTATAGTTTTAGCTGTTACATTTAAGACTTTCATCTATTTTGGGTTAATTTTTTGGGTATAGTATGAGGTAAGTGTCCAACTTCATTCTTTTGCATGTGGCTATCCAGTCTCAGCAACATTTGTTGAAATTATTGTGTCTCCTTGGACCTTCTTGTTGAAACTCAATTGACCATACATATATGGATTTATATCTGGACTTTCAATTTTAATCCATTGGTCTATATTCCTATCCTTATGTTGGCACCATTTTGTATTGATAACTGGTTTTGCAATACATTTGAGATCAGAAAGTTTGAGTCTTCCAACTTTGTTCAAGAATATTTTGGCTATTCAGTGTCCCTATCATTTCCATATGAATTTTAGGATCAGCTTGTCCATTTCTGCAAAAAAAAAGCAGTTGGAATTTGATAGAGATTGCATTGAATCAGTATATCAATTTGGGAAGTATTGCTATTTTAACAATACTGAGTCTTCTAATCCATGAACACAGAAAATAATTTATTTCAAAACTCTTATGTAGTTTTCAATATTTATTATTTCCTTCTTTCTTCATGTTTTGGGTTTAGTTTGCTCCTTTTTTTCTAGTTAATTAAGATGGAGGTTAGATTATTGATTAAAGTTTTGTTAATGTAGGTCAGGTCTCCTAGTGACAAACTGTCTAAATTTTTATTTATTTGGGAATTTCTTAATTTCTCATTTATTTTTGAAGGAAAGTTTTGTTATATACAAAATTATTGGTTTACGGTATTTTTCTTTCAGCACATGGAATGTCATCACACTGCCTTTTGCCTCCATGATTTGGGATGAGAAATCAGCTGTTAATCTTTTTTTTATTTTTTATTTTTATTATGTTATTGTGGGGTACAGTTAGGGGTTAGGCATACAAAAAAGCTTCGTTCAGGCACCCTTGGTGATAAGAGGTGTCTCCCCATCCCCAGACAGATACCCACCACCATTAATCCCATCCCGCCCCCCGCCCCCCCCCAGTTTCCCACCACTGTCAGTCATTTTCTTGTGGTAATACGTTGGATGATCAAGGTCTACTATATGAGTGAGAACATGTGATACTTAGTTTTTTGTTCTTGTGAGAGGTCACTCAGTATTATGGACTCTAGTTCCATCCAGGTTGCTGCGAAATTCATGATTTCATTCTTCTTTATGG
>CAUYQG010056385.1:0-19766 GCA_963574415.1 Tarsius wallacei | reverse complement strand
AGACCTCAAAAAACCCAGAATTTATTTATAAAAAATTGTTCATGTATTCTTACATGTTTAAAGTTCAGTCTCCTTCAAAGTACTCTTCATTTAATGCAGTACACTTATTGAGATGCTTTTTACACTGCTCAAGGCAGTTTTCGAACTCATTAATTTGTCATTTTTTTCTTTCGCCTTTTCCACATTGGCAAAACATTTCTCTTGAATAATTTTTTTTAAATCTGAAGAAACAAAAAAATGTCACCTGGGGAGAGATCGGGTGACTAGGGAGAGTGGGGCATGCCATTTTTCATCAAAAACTGTTAAAAACTCAGTGTAGTGTGAGGTGTGCTCATAAATCACCAATTATGAAATGGGTAAAAGCATCTCAATAAGTGTACTGCATTAAATGAAGAGTACTTTGAAGGAGACTGAACTTTAAACATGTAAGAATACATGAACAATTTTTTATAAATAAATTCTGGGTTTTTTGAGGTCTCTCCCGTGAGATTTTTCTCATAGCAAATTTTAAAAATAATTTTTGACACAAGCCATTAAAAATAAGAAAATATTATTTAAAGTACATAGGCTTCTATTAAAGTTAATCAATCAGAAATATTAGAGATGAAAAGTGTAATAAAAATATCAAGAAGTTAATAGATGAGATTAAAGATCACCTAAATAGTGATTGAAATAGTTATCGAATTGGAAGATGGAGCATAAAAACCCTACAATAAGGTATTACAAAGAAGTGAAAAACTTGAAAGAAAAATTAATATATATGTAATATTAATTAAGAAGTTCCATTTTATATCTAACATTTCTGAATAATAAATTGGGGATAAATTTGAATAGATACTATTTAAGGGGTTTATGGATAAGAATTGTTCATATTGAAATATTATGGGTATCAAGAAATCTCAGAAGTGGGATAATTATGTTCAGTCCACATCTGGTCACGTGATAACAAAATTTTAAGATATCAGAACAAATGAAATCCTAAAGCCACAAGAAAGAAACCTTATCTCGCTCATAAAGAATAGCAGAAAATCCAACAGCTGACTTATCATCAGCAATTAGGATACTAGACTACAGTACAGTAATAGCTTTCAAAACATTATGCAGACATAAAACCCATAAACTGAGTATTTTAATCCAGCCAAATAATGATTTCAGAGAGATCATGTAAGTGGATATTTGTTATATTTTTTGGCTACTTCTGTCTCAGTTTTAACAAGAAATAAGAAAAACAAAAGTAGAAAGAAATGTAAGGTAACAGAAAACAATGAGAAAAAATGTATTAGTAAAATCAGAGAGTAAATCTGAGCAAAAACCAAAATAAACTATGATAATAAACATATTAAATTAAGAATACATTTTTTAAAAAGCTGAATACCATAGAAAAATGACATGGTTGACATTCAGGGGAAAGTTAAGGCATTGATATAATTTTAGAAAGCAGATGAAGATACCAAAAATATACATATTAAAAATATAATTTAGTATATATTTTCAAATTTAGGAGCATCTACTAAAGTAATTCAAGTACAATTGTGTCTTCTTTTAAATAGTCAACTTTTCGTATTTTTAATATTGTCTATATTCTGAGTGTTTTAATCTCTTTTGTTTCGGCTGGTAGTTTAAATATTCTTTTTCTTCCTCTTTGGGTTTGTTCCATTACTCATCTTGGGTTGAATATTTGCCTTATTTGTCTTTATCTGTTTTTATTTCTCTCTGGAATGTATTTAAAGATTTTCAATACTATGTAGTGGTATTCTTTTGTAGGAATAGTTTTAGCCATTCTGCTATGAATTGCTAAGTTATAACATATGCACATATTCAGTTTTCTATGATAATTTTACTAATTAACTTCCCCCAACAGGATATAGAAGTTCTGGTTGCTCCATAGTCTCATTAATACTTGGTATTGTCTTTTCCTTTTAGAAGTGGTACGTCTGGTGTATTGGTAAGACTCTCAGTCTTAAATTACATTTCTCTACTAACAAATTTGAGCACATTCTTAAATTTGCAAACATTTTTATCATTTGGATATGTGCTTTTGTGCATGTCCTGTAAAATCTTTTGCCCATTTTTCCAGTGGGTTGTCTTATTTCTTTCTTGTTAATTGGTAGTCATACTGCTTATATGCAGGTCATAATCACTTTGTCAAATAAATATATTGCATATCTATTCTATTCAGTGGCTTGCCTTTTTATTTCTTAATAGCACCTTTTGATGAACTGAAGTTTTAATCCTAACGTAGTCCAATTTAGTATTTTTGAAATATGGATAACTGCTTTTTACATCTTGCATAAGAAAATTTGCCTACCCCATGACCAAATCTAATTTTCTCTAAAAGCATTATTGTTTTACCATTTACCTTTGAGTCTACAATTCATTTAGTTTTGATTTTAAGGTATTTCATGAGACAGAGGTATTATGCATGCACACACACATAAGTAGAAATGCATTTAACCAGTACAATTTATTTAAATATTATTATTTTCCTGACCACAATGCAGTATCACTAGTCTCATAAATCAGGAAACACATGTGAATCTCTTTCTGGAATCTATCTGCTATATTGATCTATTTGTCTATCATTGAAATAACACCATACCACTATAACTTTTTGACTTTATAACTGATAATGTAAGTCCTGAAGTTTTGCTCATCTGCTTGGCCCTTTCCATTTCAGTGTGACTTTTTAATCAATTCATTTTCTATAAAACAGACACACTGCTGTGATTTTGATAAAATTGCATTGAATTTATCAATTGACTAAAGAATAATTGACAGCTTTAAAATATTGTGTTTTAATCCATGAAGTTTATATATCTACTTATCTAAATCTTTTAAATAAAAGTATAAAATGTCTTGAATAACATTGTATACTTTTCAAAACAAAGGTCTTATATATAATCTATTTAATTTCCTCCTTGGTAAAAGAAATAATCAACAGAGTGAACAGATAACCTGAAGAATTGGAGAAAATATTTGCAAACTGTACATCTGACAGAGAACTAATATTCAGAATATGCATGTGCAAAGGACAATAATAGATATTTTTCAAAAGAAGATACACAAATAGCCAACAGGCAAATGAATAAATCTTCAACATCACTAATAATGACAAATGCAATTTAATACCACAATGAGATATCATCTCACCCCAGACAGAATGGCCATTATTATGAAGACAAAAGATAACTACCATTTGATCCATCCATCCCACCACTGGGTATCTACCCAAAGAAAAAGAAATTAGTATATCAAAATGATTCCTGCACTCCTATGTTTATCACAGCACTATTCACAATAGGAAAGATATGGAATCAACCTAAATGTTCAACAGCAGATGATTGAAATAAAGAAAATGTGATACATATTCACAATGGAATACTATTCATACAGAAAAGAATAAAATCATGCCTTTTGTAGCAACATGGACAAAGTTATCATCTTAAGTGAAAGATGCCTGCACAGGATTTCAAATGTTGCATGTTCTCACTCATAAGTGGTTGCTTAAAAAATGTGTACTCATGGATGTAGAGAGTGCAATGAAAGACAAGGAGGCTTGGAAGATGAGAGAGTGGGAGAGGAATGAATAGTAAGAAATTAATTGATGGTGCAATCTAGGTTATTTGGGTGACAGATACCCTAAAAGCCCTGACTTGACTACTACTCAATCTATAATGTAACAAAATTACAATTGCCCCTATAATTTATACAAATAAAAAATGTATCCTATATATTTGAGGGTTTTGGTTGACTGTAAATTGTATTCTTTAAAGTTGTGTTTTTTGTTCAATTTTGCTTATAGAATTTTTCTACATTTGTTTTTCTGTGAAGGTATCTTTTCATTTTACTTTTGAAAGATACTTTTGACTGCAAAGAAAATTCTAAGTTATAATTATTTTCTTTTAGCAACCTAAAAATGTTATTCCATAGTATAATGTCTTCTCCTATTTCTGCTGAAAGGTAAGTCTTATTGTTGCTCATTGAAAGACAAATTTATTTTTATCTTCTGGCTGCTTTTAAGGTTTTCTCTGTGTCTTTAGTAATTCACATTGTTTCTATAAAACATCTATGTATTGTTTTACTCTTGTGTATTTTGTTTTGAATTCATAGACTTTCTCCTCTTTGTGGCTTTATATATTTTACCAGTTTGTGAAAAACTATTGATTTCCATTCTATTCCTTCTCTTCCCTTTTTGATATTACATCATATACATAGTAGACCTTTTCACTGACAAGTACACATATGCAAACATTTTTTGTATTTTCTTTTTTATCTCTCTTTCTGCTTCAATTTGAATATTTTATTGACCTACTTTTTAAAACATTAATCTTATTTTCTGCTTTGTCAAAGCTGTTGTTAGTCCTGTTTAATTAGTTAATTTCAATTTCTCTTTTTTATTTTAGAATGACTACTTGGTTCTTTTCTTAAATAGGCCCCCATTCTCTGATAAAACTCTTCATATTTTTGTTTGTTTTGTCTATTTTCTGCTTCCATTTTATTTAACACATTAAATACAATTACTGTAAAGTTTTTGTTGACTAGCTCAAACATCCTGATAATCTTTACATATGTTCCTATTATTTTTTACTATTGTTTTCAGTTGTTTCTGCATTTTTTTTTTGGCATACCAATATTTTTCAAATAAGTTCTAGTCATAGTGTATTAAAATTTTTGGAACATTCAGATGAAGAGTTCCCCCTACAGCTCTTGCAGGCAGATAATATTCTCTGATTACCTTCTCCCAGTAAGTACCTATGCTGAAGTTTGTGCTGGGGTTGTGCTAGGTTTTAATACATGCTAGGCCTATTTTGTTCTGGTTTGCTGCTAACCCTGCAGAGTTTTCAAAGGCTTAATTTGAGACTGCTCCCACTAGTAAGACCCAAACTCTGAGTTGCCAGACTGTCGAAACAAAGTTACTTTGCTTTTCAAAGATTTTCTGCTTTAGTTTTTAACCTCCCATCTCTGTCTACTTTATTTTTGGCAAAGAACACAGGAGAAAAACTTTTGGGCTTGTGGTTTTCCAAATCTCTTTCTAGAGCATTGTTTGATTCTGTGACCCCAGAGCAGATCTCTATCAGAATTGGTACCTAACTTTGCATGGGATTCTTAGCCTTCTGCTCATGACACTAGCTTTTGGCTTTCCAAGTTTTTCAACTAAAGCCTGTTATTCCTTCTAAACTTTCTTCCTGTCTGGTCTTGAAATTAATCTTCACTCTAGAGCCTACTGAAACGAATGTTCTGCTTTTGAAATAGGGTCTGAGCACTTAATTCACGACACCGACACACGATTGAATAAGGGAGAGGTTTATTAGCTGAGGTTCAGCCGGCCGGTGACCGTCAGACATGCAAGTCCTAAGACGAGGGCCCCACCCTGCAGCAGAGGTTGCCTTTAATTAAATAGGCCAAAGCCTGCCAAAATTCAAACAGGACAAAGCCCGCCAAAATTTTTAAGTATTTGGTATTTCTTAAAAAGCGCGCCAACTCTTTGAAAGAGGGCGGCACCCACCAGCAGCATCCTGGTAGCCTAGATAACAAAACAATCACGCAATGCCAGCAGGGTTTACAGAAGCAGAGAAAGCTAGTTAGGCAATTAAGCATAGCCAGCAGGAGCTACTTTCAGTTTCTCTGAGGAATGACAAGCTAACTATGTGAAAGGTCAGAGAACATTTTCGTTAAATGGTTATTACACACATATATGCATTTTCCCATTTCACATTCCCCCCTTTGAGTTGTTCTTAAGAGTTAAATCATTGACTCTTCATACAGGGGGCTATACTGGGTTCTGAGCACCATCATTTTTATAGGCATTATGCTATGCTTAATGTAATTGAAGAGACTTTTGACTAAACATGGCCCCACTGTAATGACTATCAGGAGCAGGAGGAGAGGTCCCGCGATGGCTGAGATTAGGGTTGTGAACCAGAGGGAACAGGAAAAGAGGGATTGATACCAGTTTTCCGAGGCCTGTCTTTGTGACTCCCTGTGTTTGAGATTTTCTCTGACTAGGGCGAGAGTGTCTCATATTACTCCAGATTGGTTGTCATAGAAGCAACATGTTTCTCCTAAGGCCAAACACAGCCCTCCTTGTTTCATAAAAAGGAGATCTAGTCCTCTTCTATTCTGGAGTACAACTCGATTAGAGAGTTTACCTGCTGTTCTAGCCAGGATATGCTTGATTCAAGAAGACTGAGATCCGCATCAATATGTTTGCTTAGCTCCTTAAGATTTTGGTCTCTCAGGCCTGGCTCAGTGGTTCAGCCTGTAATCCCGCGCTTTGGGAGGCCGAGGTGAGTGAATTGCCTGAGCCCGCGGATTCGAGACCCGCCTGGGCAACTTGGCGAGACCTCATCTCTACAATAATTCAAAAACATTAGCTGGGTGTGGTAGTGCACGCCTATAGTACCAGCTACTTGGAAGGCTGAGGCGGAAGGATCACTGGAACCCGGCAGGTGGAGGCTGTGGTGGCTGGGAGCGGCCATTGCACTCCAGTCTGGGCGACAGTGAGATTCAAACTCAAAAAAAAAAAAAAAGATTTTGGTCTCCTACGACTAGGGAAACTGCACCCATGGCTGTTGACCCCACAATTCCCAGACTTACAAGGAGGGGCACAAGTATAGGGACTGCTCGTTTAGTCCGTTCAAGACGCAGAAGTCCGAGATGTTCTCGTCCTTCAGTTCCCTCATAGATACACACTTGGGGCAATTTGTGCATTAGGACACAAAGCTCCAAGATGCTTTGGAGATGCTCCATGGCAATGCATGGAGTTATGCCCCATATGCAGGCAAACCAGGTAGTGAGAGGTGCAACAGTCATATGGAGGCCTTTGGAAGAGTTAAAATTAGAGACATTTACCCAGGAAGAGATTTTGCAAGACATTTGATAAGGGGAGCTGTTTATGTTATAGGATGAGGAATGGAGGCAGGTTCCACGGCCTTGGAGATCTCCTAAGGTGAGAGCTGAGTTTTCTTCCCAAGGACACAGCCCCTAGGATTGGACTACAGTTTGGTTGAGAATGCGTATGTGCTTCTCAGTGTTGCCTATTGAGGAATTAACTGCTATTCCAATGTAATAAGGGGGGTGGGGACGTAGGCATAACCAGCAGTCTTTAGCCAGGTCGGGGCTTGTAGTACTAGAAAGCTGGTGAACTGCTGACAACATGGGAAGGAAGTAATTTTTGTTCCCAGGGGAGTATTTGGGGAAACAAAGCTTGGTTCTGTAGTTACTCGGATTGAGCAGGTTGATCCAGGTCAACCCTGGGGAAGCTTGGGGGTCTTGGGTATTTGGAGAATTAAATTGCAGTTAGAACCCACAGTAGTAAGAGCATGGGGTATAACTTTCCTTTGTATGGTAAACATCATTCTGGGGTCACTTCCTGGGATATACATCCTGAGCCCCCATGTTCTGCCCTATTCCCATACATTTTGGATCCTGAAGGCATCCCAATGTATAACAGTGACTTTTAGTGGGTTACAAGTTTTAGGTTGGTTACAAGGGGAAACAGGTTTTTGCCTACGAAGGCTTATGTAGGGGTCTCTGTTTTTCCATGGGGCAATTGTTTCACAGCCCCATGTGGCACAATGAAACTGCTGTGGCTTGTGGCATAGGGCAGGGCTGGTAGCCAGGCAGATGTAGAAGTTAATACCTGCGAGCTGATTCTCATCCTCTATGTTGTTAGAATTGCATACCCAACCCTTTGGGGTGTGGCCTCCCCAACCTGCTGCAACCAAGGATAGACTAGGCCACAATTTACAAAGGTCAAAATTAAAAACTGGCTGCCCACTCCCGTGATAAGTAGAGACCATAGTTCCAGTGACAGTGTCTGTTAAGTCCCAAGAGTAGTTTCCTGGGGCATAGGAATGCTGTGGGTGGGGCTAATAGGCCTCGTACCCAGGGAGACCCATGAGAATTAGAATTAGGAGACCAGGGCCCGCAAATGTCTTATCTTTAGAGAATCTTCTCCGGCAGCTGGTTTGATGACTTTTCATTTCATTGGCGAATGGGGCTCTTCGCTGGCTTGGGTATCTGCTTTTTTTAGTTGCGAATGATGGATCCAGGGATGAACACCGCTGACCTTTACTGCTGTTGGGGCTGTTAAGATTACCACGTGTGGGCCTTTCCATCTCGGGGTTAGAGCCTCAGTTTTGTGCCTTCTTACCCACACTTGGTCTCCGGGCTGGAATGGGTGTGGGTTTACTGGACTCAGCTCCTGGAAGGCAGCCCTCACGGTTTCAGTCACAGCTTTTTGTATTTTTTGGAGTGCCTGTAGTGACTGAAGTAAATTATGGTTAGATAGTTCTAATGAATTTTCTAGACCAACTTTTGGGAGTAGCAGTGGGGGCCGCCCGAAAAGAATTTCGAAGGGGGTTAGGCCTTTGATGTAGAGGGTACATCTTGCCCTTAGAAGGGCGTAGGGAAGGAGTGGTACCCACCCCTTGCTGGTCTCTAGGGTTAATTTAGTTAAAGACTCCTTAAGCATTCAATTCATTCTTTCTACTTGCCCTGAACTTTGGGGATGGTAAGCACAGTGCAATTTCCAATTTATCCCCAGAGTTTTTACTATGCCCTCCATGAGTTTGGAGACAAAGACTGGTGCATTGTCTGATCCTATTGAAATAGGCAGACCTTATCTGGGGATGATGTCGATTAGGAGGTTTTTAATTGTTACAGATGCAGTTTCAGTTTTTGTGGGAAACGCCTCGACCCATCCCGAGAAGGTGTCTACCAAAACCAATAGGTATTTATACCCATATTGCACAGGCTTTACCTCTGTGAAATCTATTTCCCAATGCCTCCCAGGGGTTAATCCCTGGTATCGGGTCCCTTGGGTGGATACATTGACCTTAATGACATTAGTCTGTTGGCAGGGTATGCAGCTTTGGATGAGTTCTTGGGCCAGCTGGTCCTGGTGAGGCAAGTAGAACTCCTTTCTTACAAGTTCAGTTAGTTTAGTTTTTCCTAAGTGGGTACCTTCGTGGAGTTGCTGCAAAAGCTTTAGCCCCAGGACTTGGGGAAGGAAGGTCCTATCGTCTTGGAGCTGTATCCATCCATTTGGATTCGTAGTTGCATTTAACTTCTGTGCTGCACAGAGATCCTCTTCTATGTAGACGGGAGGCTCACATAGGACTGGAGGAGGAAGTGCCAGCAGACAGGTGGCACTATGGTAGGTGGCCTGCTTGGCTGCCTGGTCTGCTTTTCTATTGCTGAGTGCCTCGTTGGAATTTCCCTTTTGGTGGCCCAGGCAATGAATGATGGCCACCTTTTTGGGCACCCAGACGGCTGCCAGGAGGTTTAGAATTTCAGCTTTGTTTTTGATGCCTTAGCCTTCAGCCGTAAGTAATCCTCTTTCTTTGTAAATAGCCCCATGCACATGCGTGGTTGCAAAGGCATATCTACTGTCTGTATATATGTTAACGGTTTTTCCCGTGCCTGCTTTTAGGGCTTCCATTAAGGCGATTAATTCTACCTTTTGAGCTGAAGTTCCTTGGGGGAGGGTTTCGGCCCATATGGCTTCCTGCAGTGTAACTACCGCCACGCCCATATACCATCTGAGAAAAGAGTTAGGTCAGCTTTTGCCCATGGCACATCCATAAGGTCTGGTCGCAGTTTCTGGAGAGATTCAGTGATCTCGAGGCAGCTACGGGGATTTGCTGTGGGGTCCTCTTCCGGCAACAGGATGGCAGGGTTCAGTCCTGCAACTCGTTGGAATTTGATGCACGGCTGGTCCAGGAGCAGTGCCAAGGTAGGCTGCTGTGGACAGGCAGAGCTGCTGATATTCAGTAACCCAAGGTTTGGAGTTCCTCCAGCAAATGCTTAATAGCACACAGGCAGTTTTCTTTTGAATCAGTTGCTATGAGCAGATCATCCACATATTGCAGCAGAGTTACTTCAGGGTGATGATGCCAGTAAGCCTGGAGATCTTGATGAAGGGCTTCATCGAATAACGTGGGGGAGTTTTTGAACCCTTGTGGGAGGCGAGTCCAGGTTAGCTGGCCACTTTCCCCTTTGTCAGGGTCTGTTCATTAGAATGCAAACAAGGGCTGGCTCTGCGTGGCTAGCAGGATGCTAAAGAATGCATCCTTGAGATCCAGCATGGTGTAGACCTGCCTCTCTGGTGGAAGCCACTTAGGAGGGTGTATGGGTTTGGGACTGTTGGGTGGATGTCCTCCACCCGCCTGTTGACTTCTTTTGGGTCTTGGACTGGGTTGTAGTCCCCCATACCCGCTTATCTAACTGGGAGCAGCAGGGTATTCCAGGGTGAATGACACGGCACTAGGATTCCGGCCTGCTGGAGGTGCTGGACATGAACCACTATGCCTTTTCATGCCTCCTGGGATATGGGATATTGTCATACCCTTATAGGGGCCACCTGACTTTTGAGCTGCACAACAACTGGTGGCTGGTGGGTTGCTAACCCTGGGGGGTTTGATTCAGCCCAAACCCCAGGGAATTCAGCTTGCAGCTGGGACAGGAGATTTGGGTCTGGGTTCGGTGAGGGTGTCTTACCTTCAGCCAGCAGGTACTCATCTCGTAAGGGAACAGTGACAAGAAGTTTGGCTGGTTTTTCTGGCTGGTTCAGGTTTACCGCTGCCATGGCTTCTTGGAGTTCTATATTGGCTTTGAGTTTATGTAAGAGATCCCGTCCCAAGAGTGGGTATGGACAGTCAGGCATTACTAGAAATGAGTGGGTTACCTCTCCTTTTCCTATATTTACTGTTCTTTCGATGGTCCAGGGGCATAGTTGAGTCCCAGTTGCTCCCTGAACCAGAGTTTGTTTATTTTGGAGAGGACCACTATATTTTTGAAGGACTGAATGTGCTGCCTCCGTATCCACTAAGAAATGGACAGATTTACCCCCTACCATAAGTTTGACCCTGGGCTCCAGGTGGGTATTAACAGAGCCCCAACCCCATCAGTCAGTTTGTAACTGGAGTACTGGAGTTGGCTGCTGCAGTCTCGGTGGGTGTGAGCACCCTTGTGGGTGGGGGGGCGGGGCACTCTCTTGGCTGTGGTGGCTTGTCTGGGCAGTCCTTTTTCCAATGTCCCGGTTTCTTGCAGTATGCACACTCATCTCTGCCTAAGGGGGGCCTTCTCCCAGTACCTTTTCCTTTGCGTTCCCTTGTTCGATGTGTTGGCCTAGCTTCCTCCAAAGCCACAACCACTACTTTAGCCATTTTCTTTTCCTTTCTATCCTCAAGAGAATCTCTGCTATTATATAACTTTTGAGCTACCTCTGTTAGTTCTGACAAATTTTCCCTTCAAATCCTTCAATTTTCTGCAATTTCTTTCTTATATCAGGGGCTGACTTGGAGACAAAGGCTATGACTAATGCTCTCCAATTTTCTGGAGCCTCTGGGTCTATCGGGGTATATGTCTGATAGGCCTCCATGAGGTATTCCAGAAAAGCCGTGGGAGATTCCTGTGAACCCTGAGTAACTTCACTCACCTTAGACAAATTTGTGGGGCACCTAGCGGCGGCCCGGAGACCCCACAACAGAGTCCAGTGAAAGGTGGTGAGATGCTCCCTACTGTGATCAGTGTTAGGGTCCCAGTTCGGCCTGTCAGAGGGGAAGATATGCTCCAAGTACGCATGCTCTGCTGGCCTGCTGTTATGTCCCAGGATCAACTTTCTTACTTCCTGCCAGATTCATTCCCTTTCTTCTGCAGTGAAAAGGACCTGGAGGAGCTGTTGGCAATCATCCCATGTGGGTTGGTGAGTGAAGAAAATCATTTCTAGGAGAGATATGAGACCCTGGGGCCTTCAAAGAATGGCGGGTTATGATTTTTCCAGTTGTAATGGTCACTAGTAGAAAAAGGAACATAAATCATAAAGGACTGGGCTCCCGTCCCACCCACATGCAACCCCGGGGCTTGCGGCAGAGGGAGGATTGCCAGTGTTCCTAAGGTTCCGGAAGTTGAGTCCGGACTTGTCGGCTGGTGGGGAGCTGTTGGACCCTCCACGGGAGACAGAGGGAGAGTAGGGTAGAAGGGCTGGTGAGAAGAACCACTTCTGGTATGTGCTGGACTAAGAATTTCCTGTGCCCCTTGCCCTCGACCTACTGCAGGATATGGCGGAGGAGTCTCTTCATCCTCTGATGGGTGTTGGAGGACTGGAGGCTTAGCTGTGGGAGTCTCCTGTAGGGTTAAAACATGAGAGGAGTTAGTTTTCTTTTCAGGCTTTTTCATCCATGGTGGCTGTTGCATGACAAGAAGGTATCAGGCAGGTACCAGGCAATGATGTACGGGATTGGATCCGGCTGGAGCCGACAGACAATCCGCTGGACCTTTTCCACTACTGTGGGCTCAAAGGTTCCCTCCAATGGCCAGTTACAGTTAGAGAAAGTCAGCCACTCGAGGGAGCAAAAAGTGGTTGGTTTATGTTTATTTACCTGGTTGCCTGATTGCTGTGCAGCGTTCTGAAAATCCTTAAAATGGCATAAGACCAATTGTAAAGGGTGTTAGGCTTAGAGCTATGCTGCCCCATGACGTCAATTGCAATAACAGAAACAACAGTTACAAGCAAAAAGCACAACGAAACAAGAACAAAGACCAGACAGACAGACCTGATTGCCCGAGGGCAAAACCAGGGGACCCAGTGATGTCTCACTGGGACCCTGGACTCAGGAATTAGCACTGCGTCCAGCTTTCCTGGAGGTCCAAACAGAAGTGCGCACAAACAGAATAGGACTTACCTCTCTGAGGGCTCCAGGGGCATTGTGAGTCTGCCAGGGGCGGCAAACACCAAGCCCGTCCTGCAGTCGGCCGCCTGAGAGTCCATAGGGCACCAGGCCCATCCGACAGCCAGCCACTCTAGTGCTAACGAGCACCGAGCTCGTCCGACAGCCGGCCACCCAAGAGTCTGTGGGACACCAGGCCCGTCCGGCAGTCAGCCACTCGGGTACTTGTGAGTTTACAGGTTAACAGGCTCCCAAGGCCAGTCGGTTTAAAGGACCGTGAATTAAGTACTGGGGATCCCGGGTGAGCCCCCAAATGAAGTAGGGTCCAAGCGCTTAATTCACAACACTGCCTGAATATAAGGAGAGGTTTATTAGCTGAGGTTCAGCTGGCCGGCAACTGCTTGTCAGACATGCAAGTCCTAAGATGAAGGCCCTGCCCTGCAGCAGAGGTCGCCTTTAAATATGCCAAAGCCCACCAAAACTACAAGCCTGCCAAAATTCAAACAGGACAAAGCTCGCCAAAATTCAAACAGGACAAAACCCATCAAAATTCAAACAAGACAAAGCCCGCCAAAATTTTTAAGTCTTTGGTATTTCTTAAAAAGTCACCAACTCTTTGAAAGAGGGTGGCGCCCACCAGCAGCATCCTGGTAGCCTAGTTAACAAAACAATCACACAACGCCAGCAGGGTTTACAGAAGCAGAGAAAGCTAGTTAGGCAATTAAGCATAGCTAGCAGGAGCTACTTTCAGTTTCTCTGAGGAATGACAAGCCAACTATGTGAAAGGTCAGAGAACATTTTCGTTAAATGGCTATTACACACATATACGCATTTTCCCACTTCACGCTTTATACAGACCTTTATATTGATAATATTCTGAAAAAGAAATGATGCTTTATTAACAGTTTTTAATCATATAAAGTAGCTAAGTTCTTTATGATTTTTTTTAGTTTTCTACAGCTTTTCTAAATCTATAAGCATTTCATAGTTAAATTTAAAATATTAGAGACAGTAATAACAGAAGCAAAACTACAGAAAATTAAACCAAAACATTGATAATAAAAACTAAAGAAAATAAGCAAATATAGTAAAAAATAGAACTTTAAAATAGCGAATAAGAAAAAGATGTAAATAATGATAAAATAATAACTACAGAAGACAATAAAGATAGTTTAGACATTCACAAAACTGACATTCCTAAGTAGATATTTTTTAAAAAGCTATAAGTAATAAAATCATGAGCCAAAAATTTTTTACTGAGTTGAATAAATACTGAAGGCTTCAATTTATTTGAAGACAATTTAAAAATATATATCAGTTGCATTTTTTTAATTTAAGCATAAAAAATGTAAAGAAGCGGAAAGTTACATTTAAAATAATAAAAATTAAGCTTACTTGAGACTTACTTTTATTACACTAAGTGCCAGAAGACAATGGATTAACTAAAAAAATAAAATTTTATCATTCAATTTTCAATATTCTGCAAAGGTTTTGTTAATAGTATAATCAAAGCTACCTTGATTTATGGAAGGATTCAGAAAGTTTTCCACCTAAATACCTTTCCTGATAAGTCTCAAAGAATTTGTGTAACTAATTGAAAAAAATTAAAAGTAATAAGTGAAAGTGGAGAGACTGTATTAGAAAAGGATTAGCAGTGAATTTTAAAAGCAACCAGATTTTTACTTAAGCTTAATTTTGTACATATAATTCAGAACTAAATTTAGGTAATAAGATAAAAAAGAAGAATATAAAAACACATTAGATAACACATTTATCTGGATTAAAATTTCTAAGTGAAATAAACAATAGTAAGGCAGTACTAAAGCGTTCATTAGAGAAATCAATAAATAAAGGTAATATTTGATTCATGACCTTCTAAATAGAGGACTAGTTTTGAAATTTTTATAAGTATAATTACTAAGAGAATGACAATCAGTATCTATCTTAATCAAATTAATATAAAGACTAAGTGCAAATACAAATTTTGATCCAAATGATGATTTCAGAAAATGAATTATACAAAACAGAAATATGCATAATATTTGAAATGAATTATATGCAACTTATCTGTTGTGAAAATAAATATTAAGAGATTAACCACTTTATTATGTTAAAAATTTCAACCTTATTCAAGACTCAAAATTCACCTGTATGCTATTTATAGGAAATAAATTAAAAATAAAGTGACATAGAGGTTAAAAGAAAGAGAGTGGACAATTATATATCTTACAGTTAACAAACAAAAGTAGTTGGGGTTTTGTTTCAATGTATCTTAGATCTCATTTTACTCATACTAGCTCTGATGGGCTAGCAGGGAGACCTATTGTTTGTTGTAAACAATGGATGATATGAATATCAAAACCTAAGATATAAACATTGTAGACAGATTGTCTATCCAAAACACCCCAGATAATCAATTACCAAAAACAAGTTTAAAAAATAGTAATGAGTTTAATATGCTAGATGTTTCAGAAATCAAAGAGTTATAAATATCAGTAATAGTATAATGTATAATATAAACAATAGCATAATAACATCACAAATCATTCTTCAATTTTTGAGTTTTTGTGGGGATGTTTCAGATCTATCTGCAAATTGCTGAAAATGGTACCCATAGGGCTAATGTGTCTAGGAAAGTGTAATAAAAATGTGTTTTTATCTGACTTTGATGGTTGCCGCTGGTGAGTAGATTTTTGGGGGTAGCACAGTACAGATAATGTGGAACAAACTGCATGGACCTATACCAATTTTTTCTAGGTTCCTTTTCTAACAGACAGTTCTTAAATTATAATTTTTGTATTTCTTTGACAATTAATATTAATTTGTATATCTTAAACTCTCGATATAGTAAGAAAATAAAGATTATACAACACTGAGACAACAGGATCTGAAGGCCAGTTGAGACTAGTCAATTAATAAAAACATTAAATTTACACACACACACACACACACTAATGGCAGTGGTCAACAGAAAACCATAAATAGGAAAGAGAGAGCTTTAAATGGTAAATCTCAAAAGAGAAAAGTTAACAGACTTTAGCTAGTATATGAATATGTCCTTTCCAATATTTATTATTACTTATGAATAGGTTGACAATGTCATTTGTAGTATTATATTTGAATTACTTTTTATTTTCTTTCTCTTTTCAATTAATGCATGCCACTAAAATGAAACAGCAGTCAAAAAGGTCATTGGGATTTCTACTATTAGGAGGCAGTTTTGATAAGTTTTTGGCAAAGGGTTAAAAAAAGAGAGAAAGAACACAAAGAATTCAAAATTTGGGGACAACTCATTGTTGTTTAACACATGATTTGACGTGACAATAAATAACCTGAATTTTAAAGGTTTGTGATAAAAGAAATAAAACAGTAGCTTAAAAAAGAAGCTTTTTTGCAATCAATTGAAACAGGTTGAGTCGCTTAAAGGAGTTGTGAGTGGTTATTTAGAAGTGAAAGGTCAGGTACAATGTGATAAAAGCTTTTTGAAATACACACATGAATTTTCCATACTGCAAGCCAGAATACCATATATTGGCCAACATAAATAATGTGAATGCTTAAGGAAATTTGGTCAACAACCTGCTTATCAATCCCAAATGGTGGACCAACTTGAAAAGCATGTTTCAAGTGTAAAATGATGAAGAGGGATAATCAGAAAATGAAAACATGAGCAGTGGACATTTTTGATAGGGAGAAATAGAATTTAGACATATATAAAAAGTGGCACAATGGTAAGTGGCAAATATCAATACCAAGAAAACATTTTCTTCTTGGGAAGTGAAATGCCTCTGGCTTAGTTAGTAGAAATCAATCACACCATAGAAAATAAGTGGCAATTGGCTCAAGCAGTTAAATGTAAAAACTAAAATAAAAATAAATTTCTAACAAGTATATAGACATGATATTTCCTCAGAAAATTAAACACATTTTGTGAAGATTAAAATTAATAGCTCAAGAAGAGCAACATATTAAACACTAAAATAAAAGACATAAAATACAATAAGAAAATAACTTGCACGGTATACACAAAAGTGACTGTGCTAGACTATTTTTGTGTTGCTGTATCTAAGACTGGGTAATTTATAAAGAAAAGAAGTGTATTTAGCTCACTGTACTGCAGGCTAAGAAATTCAAAGGGATGGCTCTGGATTTTGGTGAGGACTTTCTAGTTGCATCATAACATGACAGAGAAGGTCAAAGGTGAAGTACACATAAGTGAGGAGACAAAACCCAAGGAGTACACTGGCTTTATAGCAACTGACTCTGGAAGAAACTGTGCTATATCAATGAGAACTAATCCATCTCACCAGAGTGAGAACTAACATTACTGCAAGAGTTGCATGGAACAATTCATGAGGGATCTGCCCCCATGAGCCAAATGCTCCCACTTGGCTCTACTTCCCAACATTGCCACATTGGGGATCAAATTTTAGCATGAGTTTTGGTGGAAATAAACAAATCATACCCAAACAATAGCAATTAACGTGCCCACACAGGCTACAGTTATAGTTATTAAAGCATAGGTACACATATACTTTGACATACAAGTGTATACAAAATAGAAAATGTTACTTTTTCAAAAAAATTCAATTCGATAAACATACTAGTTGTATTTAACATTAATTAAAAGCAAAACTGAAAAGCAAAATCAACCGACTGAGAGATTAATTTTATGAATTTTATGTATCAATATGGCAATTTAAAATAATCATCATCTTATGTTGGTCAAAATCAAGGCAGGAAACATCTTCATACCTGTGTGGAATATATAGCAATTCTGTAACAGGGATATATGATAAGAAAACCATAGGCACACACAAAATATTTGTAACAAAAATTTCTATAACAGTCTTATGTAATAATAAAAGCAGAGAAATAATCTAAATGCTCATCAGTTAAAGACTGACTAAAGTAATTATAATATATACATAAAATGAAGTATTCTATATCCAACATCCACAAAAATCATTTTTAGAAAAATAAGTATATAATGAATATGTATAATATAGTCTTAAGTTAAAAACATCATATTAAAAATATTTTGTGTAGTAAAACTCTACTCTTAAGTGGAAAATGTATGTGAAGAGTATGCAGGGCCATTAACACCCAAGGTATCCATCTATCAAAAGAAGTGAAATAAGTTGCACAGATATGCTCTGATTAGATGTTTTCTTTTGTGTTGAGTATATTATATGCAGATTAGTTCTGTTAAATTAGAAATTAATTAAGTTAATGTGGATTATAAACTAAGAAGGAAATATAAGACAACTGAGGGATATGTAGGAAGCCTCTCAAACTTAGCAGGGCCTATGTTAGCAAGCCACTGGTCAGTGATGCCTTCTAAAAACCAGATGAGCAAGTTGGTCAGATGAGCATTCTTTTAGATGTGTCTAGCTCTTGTCTATACTAAGTGCATTTTGGAACTATTATACGTATGACAGTCTTCTCGCTGGAATGTGATTTAATGGAAAATCCCTTACATGCCAATTGTGTGGGCTAAAACTCTTCTTGTATTCCACTGGCTTCACAGTCCCTTACTAAATGATTCAATACAACTCTCCACACTCTACTTATTCTAGTGCTAACTCCAGTCCAGAGGCTTTCCCTCATGGTCATGTATCTCAAATGTTAACAGATACATCAGTGCTAAGTACTTTATGCAAACACCTCTCTGCTTTGTTAATTCTATTGTATAAAACAAACACACCAATTAAGAATGTTTAGGAAATTTGATAGTGGTGACCCAACTTTAGGATGCCTCATGTATTATGACTTATAGATTTAGAAATCCTTCTCTCGTACTCTGGTAACCAAAACTTTCTTCCTTAACACGTCTACCACAGTCATCATCTTTTTCCTCTCTTACATAGGATCTACATTAAAAAAAAAAATTTTTTTTAAGATGTGGATTATAATTCAGGATTAGGTATACAAGTGGTTATTGTACAGGTAAAGTTTGGGTCTCCCTTTGGTCCCCACTTCACCTGGCTTGAGGTCAGGTACCCTAATTAACGTTATGTGTCCTCTCCCTTCCTCCCCTGGTGGTTTCTGGCTACTGCCAATCCCTTTATTATAGTATTATGGTAAATTTTCAGGGTCAGCTTATGAGTGAGAACATGTAGTACTCAGTTTTTTGTTTTTTGTTTCTGTGATAAATCATAGAGTATTATAGGCTCTAAATTCATCCAAGTTGCTGAGAATTCCATAATTTTGTTCTTCTTTATGGCTGTGTAATATTCCATTGTGTATATGTACCACATTTTTTTTTAATCCAGTCCAGTTTCAGTGGGCAGCATGATTGGTTCTTTTTTGTTGTTATTGTAAATACTGCTGTAGTAAATGTGTGTGCAGATATCTTTTTTGTAGGGTGATTTAAGTTCCTCTAGGTATATTCCCAGAAGGGGAATTGCTAGGTCATATGGCAGGCCAATTTCTAGTTCTTTTAGGAATTGCAACACTGTTTTCCATAAAGATTGAACTAGTTTGCAATCCCACCAACAGTGTGGAAGCGTTCCTTCTTCTCTGCATCCTTGCCAGCATCTGTTGTTTTTTGTTTTATTGATTTTGACCATTCTTACTGGAATTAGGTGGTATCTTAATGTAGTTTTGAGAGATTCTGGAGGCAAAATCTCAATTTCTTCACCCACTCATTTTGACAAAGCCTCCAACAACAATTGCTGGGGAGAGGAGAACCTATTCAATAAATTGTGCTGGGAAAACTGGCTAACATGCAGAAGAATGAAACAGAAACCCTACCTATCACCATACACAAAAATCAGCTCCAAATGGATCAAAGACCTAAACATAAAACCTCGAACTTTAAGAATCTTAGAAAATGCAGGAGACATTCTTACAGAAATCGGAATAGGATACAAATTTTTTTATCAAAACTCCAAAAGCCCATGCCATAAGAGATAAGATAGACAAGTGAGACTTCATCAAACTGAAAATCTTCTGCAATGCAAAAGAAACCATCAAGAAAGCAGGCTCTACTACTAAAAAATTGGCTAGTAAGGTAGCTATCTGGAAGATAAGCCCGTCAAATATAGCTTTTCACTTTTCTGGGATTCACTAATTTGAGCTCCTCATTTC
>CAUYQG010056384.1:0-28523 GCA_963574415.1 Tarsius wallacei | reverse complement strand
ACATGCAGAAGATTGAAACAGGACCATACACAAAATTAATTTTAAATGGATCAAATATCTAAATGTAAATTCTCAAACTATAAGAGTCTTAGAAAGTGCAGGAGACACCCTGATGGGAATTGGAAGTGGCAACCAATTCCTAATCAAAACTCCAAGTGCTCATACCATAAAAGATAAGATAGGCACGTGTGACCTCATCACACTGACAAGCTTCTGCAAAGCAAAAGAAACCATCAAGAGAGAAGGGAGAAAGCCCACAGAATGGGAAAAAAATGTTCACCAACTGTCTATCTGACAAAGACTAGGATTCACAAGTCTATCAAATGCGCTGAAATGAAAAAAAGCAAACAGCTCCATTAAAAAGTGGGTAAGAAGATATACAGGCAGCCAACAGATACATGAAGAAGTGCTCAGCCACACTCATCATTAGAGAAATGCAAATCAAAACCACACTGAGATACCACTTAACCCCAGTAAGAATGGCCATCATTAATAAAACAAACAACAACAGATGCTGACATGGATGTGGAGAAAAAGGAACCATCTCCACTGCTGGTGGGAATGCAAACCTAGTGCAACCTCTTTGGAAGACAGTGTGGCAATTTCTAAAAGAACTAGAAATTTACCTTCCATATGACCCAGCTATTCCACTATTGGAAATATACCCAGAGGAACTCAAATCATTCTACAAAAAAGATGTCTGCACATGTATATTTGTTGCAGCTCTATTCGCAATAGCAAAAACATGGAACCCACCATGCTGCCCATCAAAACTGTACTGGAAAAAAAAATGTGGTACATATGCACAATAGAGTATTATGCCACCATAAAGAAAGACAAATGTATGGACTTTGCAGCAACTTGGTTGGGTTTAGAGTCTATCATACTTAGTGATCTATCACAGACACAAAAGCAGAGTATGTTTTCTCACTCATAAGTGGACCTTGAGCAATTATCATAATACTATAAGAAGGGATTGGCAGTAGTGGGAAACTGTCAGAGGAGTGGGGGTGGGATTGGCAGTTGAGGGAAACTGCCAGGGAAGGGAGAGGCACACCTCATTAACAAGGGTTCCTGCATAATGAGCATTCATATACCTAACCCTGAATTGTACCCCGCATCTTTAAAATAAAGGAAAAACAAACAAAGAAACAAATAAATTGTAGAGGACACAAACAAGTAGAAGAACATACCATGCTCATGGAATGGAAGATTCAATATTCTGAAAATGACCATCCCACATTAATCTACAGATTCTATGTGATCCCTGTTAAACTACATACATCATTTTTCACAAAATTAGAAAAACAATCCTGAAGTTCACATGGAACCAAAAAAGCATCAAAATAGCCAAAGCAATCCTAAGCAAAAAGAATAAAGCTTGGAGCATCACATTACCTGACTTCAAATTAGACTACAAGTCTGTGGTAAACACTGCATGGTATTAGTATAAAAGCAGAAACATGAACCAGTGGAACATAAGATATTCCAGAAATAAATCTAAATACTTACACCCAACTGATTTTTGACAAAGCAGGCAAAGCATACACTGAGGAAAATGCCCTCTATTCAAGAAATGGCTCTGGGAAAACTGGGTAGCTACATGCTGAAAAGTGAAATATGATATCTTTCTTTTCCCATATACAAAAATTAACTAGAGATGGATTAAAGACTTAGAAGTCAGACCTGAAGTTATAAAAATCCTAGGAGAAAACCTAGGAAAAACTTTACTGGACGTTGACCTGGGCAGAGAACATAAGGCTAAAGAAAGTTCCAAAAGGAAATGCAACAAAAACAAAAATAAAGAAGTGGGACTTTATTAAACTAAAAAGCTTCTGTACAGTCAAAGAAATAATTAACAGAGCAAACAGGCAACCTACAGAATGGGAGAAGATATTTTCAGACTATACATCTGACAAAAATAATTAATATGCAGAATCTACAAAGAACTCAAATCAGCATGAGAAAAGCAAATCACCCCATTAAAAGTGGGAAAATGACATAAACCAGACATTTCTCAAAAGAAGATATACAATGGCTAACAAAATATGAAAAAACGTTCAACATCACTGATCACCAGGGAAATGCAAATTAAAACCACAATGAAATCCCACCTTATATGAGTCACAATGACCTTAATAATAAAAACAAAAACAATAAAAGGCCATGCATGGTAGCTCATGCCTGTAATCCCAGCACTCTGGGAGGCCAATACAGAGGATTGCTTGAGTCCAGGAGTCCAAGACCAATCTAGGCCACACAGCAAGTCCTTGTCTCTACTAAAAAATTAGCTGGATGAGGTAGCATGCACCTGTAGTCTCAGCCACTCAGGAGGCTGAGTCACAAGGATCACCTGAAACCAGGGGTTTGAAGCTGCCGTGAACCATGATCATGACCAGTGCACTCCAACCTGGATGACAGAATGAGACTCTCACAAAATAAATAAATAAATAAATAAATAAATAAATAAATAAATAAATAAAAAACTATAGATGTCGGCACAGATGTGATGAATAGGGAACCCCCTAAACACTGTGGGAATACAAATTAGTACAACTTCTATGGAAATTGGTATGGAGATTTCACAAAGAACTAAAAGTAGATTTACCATTCAATCCAGCAATCCCACTACTAGGTTTCTTCCCAAAGGAACAGAGGTCAATATACAAAAAGATACTTGCACTCTTTTTTTAAATTTTAAAGATATGGGGTACAATTCAGGGTTAGGTATACAAATGTTCATTATGCAGGTATTCTTGTTGATGAGGTGTGCCCATCCCTCCCCTGGCAGTTTTTTTCAACTGCTAATCCCACCCCCCCCATATCTGCACTCTTATGTATGTTACAACACAGTTCATAGTTGCAAAGATGTGGAATCAACCTAAATGCCCATCAACTGATTAGTGGATAATGAACATGTGATAAATATATGGAATGCTACTCATCAATAAAAAGGAATGAAATAATGTCTTTTGCAGCAACTTGGATGGAATTGGAGAACATCGTCCTAAGTGAACTAAAGCAGAAACGGAAAACCAAACACTGAGTGTTCACACTTATTAGTGGAAGCTAAACTACAGATCTGTAACGACATATAGAATATATTTTGGACATTGAGACTCAGAAGGGGAGTGTAGGAAGGGGTGGAGGAATGAAAAACCACCTATTAGGTACAATGTACACTGGTGGGATTGTGGGTACAATTAAAGCTCAGACTTCTTCACTACTATGTGATGCATTCATGTAACCAAAAATGATTTGTACCCCCTAAAGCTATTGAAATAAATTCTTAAAAAAACCAGTGTGCTTGACAGCAGAGCACACTTAGATTTAATCTTAGTACTTAAAAAAGCAGAAAGACAATTATAACTTTCCCACTGTGTTAATGTACTCGGAAAATTAATGTTTCTCTGAAATATTATTCTTCTGTTTTTATCTGTACATTATTCAGATACTTTCTGTTTCTACCTCTCAGTTTTTCCACCTTCTTTATTTCTAGTAACACTGACACCACCATCTAGAGTTAGCAACTTTCAGAAAACAATTTGGGACAAATGGAGACTTATGGTATTAGTTTATGTTACCAGAAAAATCAATGAAAATAAATCTATGCTTATATTCACCTTGAGAAACATTTAAACAACAAAGATAATGAAAAAAATACCATAAAATATGTAAGTAAGCAAAACAGAAATAACATAGTTACCTACAGAGGAGTAAAAACTGAAGTTAATTTTTTTCCTCTGCAAATAAAATATAGTTGTGGCAGAAAATTGCACATTTGCCAGCCCCTTCTAGTTAGCACAGGCATAGAATTATCTCTGGACGATGGACTCTGAGTATATGTGACAACTGTCACTTCTGTGTTAAAAATTCTACAAACTTCATCTCACAAAATGGGCCCACAGACCCAGCTTGCAGATATCTTTTCAGATCCTGAATGGAGACTGGAATAAACATTCTTGCTCATTGAAAAATCCCCGGATTGCCTCCCTAACATGTGGAGTGAGAGTTATGATGATGAGAGGGTAAGACAAGAGAAACTTGGAACTACACCTTACTAAATGTTCTCGTATCCCTCAGCTTCCTAAAAACTTAGGCTATATGTAGAAAGAGGTTGAGAGCAGAAGTTTGAAGGTTCCTGAGGCCTAGATATAGAAGTCTCACAGTATAACTTTTACTGCGTTCTTTTGTTAAAGTTATATGGTCAGTCCAGATTCAGATGAAGAGTGGCAAAAAGAAATATCATAAAGGCAGGTGAGGAATGATTGCATCCATGTCTGCAAGAAATCTACCACACCATAGGAGTCAGCAAGGATGATGAGAAGAACTTCATTTTTATCTGACACAATTAGAAGTGCATCTTCACTATTTTACTTCAAAGTTATATCTTTTCAAATCTTTTTAATCAAGTGGCCTAATGGGATTTTGATCATCTTTCAGAACATGGCCCACACCATTAATGATGTCATGCATATTGGACCTGTTAAGAAATATCAAGTGTACTAGATGCTTTAGTTGGACCCATATGTGCAAGAGTTTGAGAGATAAACCCTATGAAAATCTAGGGGCTGCCAGCTCAGTAAATTTTGGTAGTTCAAAAGTCTCAGGCATGTTTTAACATTTTAGTAGAAGGTAAAATGTAGTCTTCCAGATTGGATTACTATAAAGCCTGGTAGACATCTCTGGAGGTCTTTTGGGAATAATGCTCTAATCCATTTATTGCATAACCCATAATGCTGCATGCTTTGAGTGAGAGTTGAGCAAAAGAAGGCTCTGTTGCAAGGTGCCATGTTAGTCATCATATTGACAGATACTCTATCAATGATAAATAACTATGTTATATGGAACCTCAGGCAAGCCACAGTAATAGATGCATAGCACAAATTTTTAGAGCTTGATAGAAGTCTTTTGCTGGTATTTATTTTAATTGAAAAGCAATCCCAGACTTACTGTTAGACCTGGTAGAGGCTGAATCCTAGATTGTGGGACACAAAGGAACTATGTCACCTGAAATGTTCATCATGCATATTATCAGATTCATCCATAATATTATGCTGAATTAATCACCATGAAATAAAAATATTATGTTCTGTATTAGGCTCAACAAGTATGGAAGGAACAAGGAAAGTACATGGACAGGTTGCTCAGGCCTTCATGAAACCTACTCACATTACATTATTATAATTCCTTCTACCCAAACCTATGGCCTCATGGGAAATCACTTGGGAATAGCTGACATATAAGGGCGGAAAAAGCACAACACCTCAGGCTTTGTTTATAGAGATTTCTGAAGCATAAAAGCTGGCACCGGCCAGTGATGATCTATTGGCATATTACACGGCTACCTAGTGGTGGCCTACTGGTGAAGGAGAAAAAAAAGATAATATATTTAATTTCCCATTTTGCCTAGAAGAAGACATGGCTCAAGGATTTTACTCACTGGCATCAGCTAATGGCCTGTTGTTCAGGAAACTGGAAATAATAGAATAGGATGATCAGTAGCAAGGGGGGTGGTCTATGGAAGATGCATATAGCTGTATCTCTTGCATGAGAGAATGGGATGATATTGTGTTTGCGTGCACTTTCGTAAAGATAGAGCCACTGCGGAGAAGGCTTTCAAAATTCAGATCAACTTGGTGGCCCATCTTACGGATGTTAGCTAGCCTCTTTCCTCACACATCTTATAACTTTTATCAAGCGTCTGTGGTGGCAGGAATCGAAGCTTTGTATGGGTTTAATAACATGGCCTTCCACTCGTCAAGACCAACATGACTACGGCCCCCAATTGCTGCTCAACTTGCCAGTCGTAGAGGTGAATTCTAGGGACCCAGGATAGCTCCTTTTCACAGGGAGACCAGCTGACAAGCTGACATTCTGGTAGCAGGCTCACTACATTGCCTGTCTTCCATCAAAAATTGTCCTCCTTGGAATAGATACTTACTCTTGGCTTGAATTTTTTCTTACTCGCCATGCTATTACTGTAAACAATCACAACTGAGAACTTAGAGAAAGTCTTATTTACCATGATGGCATGCCACACATTGCTTCTGACTAAGGAACAGATTTCACTATAAGAGTTATGTAGCAATGAGTTCTTTATTCCCATGGGAGAATGTTCCAGTAGAAGAAGGAACTGTGGTCCTGACAAAGTAGAAGTTCAGACCACAATCTAAGTATTTGTGTCCTTTTAAGCCACAGAATTAATGGAGAGAGATGGAACTTGGATGGGTGATCCCAATTACAAAGGAGACACTGGACTGCTTTTGCAAATAGAAACGGTTGGAATTATGTCTGCAACCTAGGAATTGTATAGCTCTTAGTAATTCTATTCAGATAGTAAATGTCAGAAGTAGTATAGAGCAGTCCCAATAAAGTCAGGGCCACTAAGACCTCAGACACTTCTGGAATTAAGATCTATGATTATCCCACCAGGTAAAAACACCAACCAGTACAAAATGGAAGAAATTTATATATATGGCTTTGGAACTAGGCACATACTCAGGAATTCTAGCAAGCTATACATGTATTAATCAATGACTGTCCTCCTTCTCCTTCTACTATTATTTTGTATAAGATGTGGTGGTGGTGCCTAACATAATTTATAGATCATGGTTCACAAGAAACCATATCTAAAAGAGTTTGGCGATTCCTAAAAGATCTAAAAATCAACCTTCCATATGACCTTGCAATCTCCCAAAGGGAATATACCCAGAAGAATGCAAATCAGTCTCTGAAAAAGATACCTGCATATGCATTTTTATGGCAGCACTGTTCACAATAACAAAAATGTAGAACCAACCATGCTGCCCATTGAGAGAGGACTGGCTAAAAAAATGTGGTACGTATACACCATGGAATATTATGTAGCCATAAAAAGGGCAAAATTATAAACTTCTCAGCAACTTGGATGGACTTGGAGTCTATAATACTGAGTGATATATCACAGAAACAGAGAACTGATTACCACATGTTCTCACTCATAAGCAGTCCTTGAACTACTATCATAATACTTTAGAAAGGAATTGGCAGTAGTAGGAAACTGCTGGGGTTGGGAAGTGGAATTGGCAGTAGTGGGAATCTGCCAGGGAAGCAGGGACACACCTCATCAACAAGTGTATCTGCATAATGAACATTTGTATATCTAACCCTGAATTGTACCCTACATCTTCAAAATAAAAAAAGTTAAAAAAGAAATAGCTATAGCTGAATATAAAGACCAGTTATTTTAGAGACTCTAAACTTGAGCTTGAGTCAATGTCTAATGGTTCTTGGTGTCTCCTATTGGGAGAATGGTGAGATTACCTATATCTGTACACTGGTTAGGTATATAATGTCAGGAGGGAGTATGTAATTGTTAAATATGAGTAGGGTGATGAGAATGGATGCTGAGTAATAGAAGGAAGTGAACAGTGAAAGCCCTGGGTCTCTTAGCCCTCAGATTCATTTCTTGCCTTCTTTGTTCTGCCATATGTCACATGGATCTAACCCTTGCCAGACCTCTTGTTGGTTGACTTCTGGTTGAGGTTTTGCCAATGATAGGCCCTAGTGGGAGTTTTAAAAAATAAAGAAGGTAGCTTCTTGTGCAGTATATTCAGCAGTGTATGCAGATCCCTGGTGACTTCATCTCTCATCTCTCTATGGACAGGCTATCATGATTACTACTGGGTGACTTGACTAGTATCACTGCCTCCTTCTTTTGTCCTTCCAGTCTGGGACATTAGTGGCTCCTTGCTTTCTATGACCTCTGTGTTAGCTCATTGTCTTTTACTTGGCTTCTCAGATACCTTTCACTTGTGCATCCAAGTCCCTGCACTAAATTCTTTATGTCTTAAGACAGAGTGCTTTTTTTGTGTTTTTTGGTTTGACTCTGACTGATAAACTAGCTATATACATAAAAATCAAGTCATTATAAATCGATTTAAAAAGTGAAAATAATAAACAAAAATTATTCTCAAAATAAAAACTGACATTATATAAAGGAAATATGAAATGACAATTACCTGGATTTAAAAAGTTAGGTCAGTTTACAATGAATCAAGAGAAGATTGGTAGAAAAAAAGTTTAGGAACACATGTGGTCAGACTGGAATTTAACACATTTGAAGGAAGAAGGTAACGTACAAATGATGCCATTTCATCGTTCACTCTTACTTTAATTAAACTACAAGTTTAATATGGTCTTCCAAAGTCTTAACGGTAAAAAGGAATGAATTAAACCAACATGTGAAAGAAAAAAACTCAATTTGAATCGAAAGCAAATCTATCGAAGCATACATATATATTTACAAATAAAAATAACCAGAGGAAATAATAGTGTTGTCAGACCAGGAATTTTATATTAAAAGCAGTTCCTTGTTCTAAGCACTCACAATGCAAAATCATACCTAATGCTTCTGCTCAGTATAATTCCTCTGCCCTCAACTCTGCCTAGTATCTCCTGGTATCCAGGCTTCTTGCTTTGCCTTTTCCAGAGAATAACCCTTGGTTCTCTAGTGGAGGTTCTGATGGAAAATTTAAAAGAGGGAGGAGGGAGGAGCCAGGGCATTAACTGGCTATGGGAGCAGTTGGTTGGCTGCAGAGAGTGAGAGATGATTAACAAGTCTGACTGTTGTATCCTGAGCTGGATTTTAAGCAATCCTCCATTTCTGACCTCACCTTTAGCCTCACCTCCCAAGCTTCCTCCTTCTGCCACTCTTAAGCCCTTTGGGCTTTGCAACATGAACAGTGGTGCTTTTCTACCTCCCAGTTGCTTATTAAGGACTCAGTGTGTTCAGGGTCATTGTGTCATTGACTGGTGCCAATAGCTTTCCAGCTTCCAAAATGCTCTTTCCAGTCTTCTCTCCAGATCATTTCTCCTTTGTGAGTTGCACTATTTTTCTCTTCTTTTAAAATTCTCTTCATTCTTGTGTATCATCGTGCGGGTGATGTGGGAAATGGGAAGGACAGTTAATAGTTATTCAATTGGTTATCTTTAACTAAAAGAACCCCATTTTGCTATTGAGTTGTTCTTTCTGTATATTTTTGACTTTCAAAAACTCTCCATAGATTCTGAATATTAATCTTTCATCTAGTCTGTATGAACAGTTAGAATTCAGGAGTTCTATAATTAAAGAAGGAGGAAATGGATATTGGTGGACAACTAGCAGTCACTGTCAGAGTAGGGTCCACATGGTTCTCATATATCCCAGCAGATCCTTCTCTCTACATCTAGGACACACTCAACTTCTCCCCAAGAGAGACAACCCAAAGTTCCAACCACTGACTATGTCCAGATCAAAGAATTGTTCTCTGTTGCCCTGTGATTTATGAACTGATTGATGTCTTATTGCACCTCTCCCAGAAATCAGTATACAGTATACAGTAATGAATTGGAAATAGTTAACTTAAAATAATTCCTACATGGAAGAGGAATGAATAGGAAGCATGTAGATAGCATCACTGAACCATAGTCATAACGAAATATTGCTGCAGAGAACTTGCATTGATTCTCAGCTCAGATTGTGGAGAAAGTTATTCCTTTTGATGCAGAGGCAGAACTCTCTAGCCCATTATTCAATTTGGTCTCTGGATTTGCCTTCTGAGGGCAAATGTTATCTTTTGCAGCCACATCAGAAATGATACTGGAATTTGGATGGTTTTCACCACCTGCTTCCTATCAATTTGGTTTGATGCTAGGGGATTATTTTAGAGAGTAAAAGAGCCACATGCTTTTGAGGGTCAGGCATATATTTTTGTAATATAATTGCCCTCTCCAACTCAGCAACACCCTGGTCTATATGTTCAAAGATGCCCTTTGGAAAAAATTGTTAAAAACTTCCATATTTCTTATTTTATTAAATTGCTTTTTGCCTGACCTATTGTTTTCTTCCTCATTTTTACTTTGGCTACCTTAATGCCACTTGGAAACTTAGGCTTCAGTGGTAACACAACACTATTAAACTGGTTTTCTATGCTGGCTTGCACTAGTTTACACTCCCACTGACAGTGTAGAAGTGTTCCCTTTTCACCACATCCTCTCCAGCAACTGTTATTTTTTGAGTTATTGATAATTGCCATTCTGACTGGAGTTAGGTGGTATCTCAGAGTGGTTTTGATTTGCATCTCCCTGATGATTAGTGAGGTTGCCAGACTTCAAACACTTTGTTTTTCCATCCATCTTTCCCCTCACATTTAAAGACTCACTGTGTTCTTGCTGTCAAAAACAAATAGCTCCTTGCATCTGGTTTTCTTCAGGTACAAGAGTATCGTCAAAAATGGCTACCAGCAGGGTATGGTGGCTCACACTTGTAATCCCAGCACTTTGGGAGACCGAGGTGAGAGGATCACGTGGAGCCCAGGAGTTTGCGACCGGCCCAAGCAACATAGTGAGATCTCATCTCTACAATAAATAAACAAATAATTAGCCAAGTGTGGTGGTGCATGCCTGTAGTCCCAGCTGCTCAGTAGGCTGAGATGGGAGGATCAGATGAGTCCAGGAGGTCAAGGCTGCAATGAGCCTACCCTTCCCCACTTTAGGTTGGGAAGAGTGGGAGGAATGTTTGTTTTGGAGAACTTCTAAATACTTGCTGCCATTTATTGAGCACTTACTTTGTGCCAGACTCTGTTTGGATATTTTATCTTTTTGGCAAAAGAGATTTGCCAAAACTCTTGAGGCAGCTATTGGTCCTATTTTATAAATTATAAAGCTGAGGCTTAGAAAACATTAAAGTTCTTGTCCAAGATCCCATGCCTATTTAGAGTGGGGCCTTACGTGTACCCACCACATTCTTTCAACCACATGCTGTCTCAATGTGGTATAAACCCACCTTGCTGGTTGAGCTAGGGAGAATGCAGCAGAAGTCTGTACACGGAGAAGAAATAATTTTCTCCTCTTTCACAGAGAATGAGAAGTTGCTTTTAATGAAATGCGTGCAGAAATCTGGAATTTATACGTGATGAAGGGTCATGGTGTCACTGTCTCTGGAAAGAAAACTGGACCCATGTTTTAAAAAATGGTATATCGCTGAGAGCTTATTTGGAGAAGGAGAGGAGAACTGGACTTTGACTCTCTTCACGTGCCTCTTGAAGTACTTTACCGCAATCAGTGTGGATCATTTTAAAGACAGCCAAAGGATGAAAGAAAAACATCCATGTTTGCACCTTTTATTTAAAGTGTAGTGGTTTTAGATGTTTCCTTTTTCCCTTCCATGGCCTGTAAAATACTGTTTCTAGACAGCTCAATGAAGTTTTTTGGGTTTTTTTGGTATTACATCTTGGCTCCTTCCTGAGGACTTCTGCTTTTCCAATGACTGCTGGTGCACCAGGATAATAAAGCCAGATTCATGCAATGATTGCGTCGCTTGGCCCGCTGCTCGAGAATTCTGACAGGTGGCAGGTAGCATGTTCTTCCTTGCAGAGTGCCTTAGAAGATGACAAACTTTTTTTTTCCCACTTTTATCTGAATTTATTTCATGCTGAATTTATTCCTGACTAGCTTTTAAAACTGAAAAGTTGACATGATCCAGTATGTGTTTTCCAGCCTGGCAGATACGGAAGAATGACTCAAGTTCAGAGATACATGACTTCTTTAAGAAGTTGGGAAAGAACTCACCTTTGTGTCGTAAACTCTAGCAATGACCATGCTACCCCTTGCCAAGCCTACTGCCACATCTCACAGCCTTACCACATATAACTTTCTCATTCCGAATTGTTTGGAAATTTTAATTTTGCCAGAATCCTGGCAGGAGTGATGACTCCAAATGCATGTCTAAATTTAGCCACTTTCCCTTTTAACTGTGGTAAGATGACTTTTTTCTTTCTTTTTTTAATAGTGAGAACTACTTTAGGTTGGGAAGAGTGGGAGGAATGTTTGTTTTGGAGAACTTCTACAGGCACATGGAATCTTACAGTACAGCAAGGAAAGAAATATCAGTATCTCCAAGAAACAAAGGGGCCATAAAATCCAGAGCCTGTTTAGGGATATGTTAATGGCAGGAAGGAGACCAGGGCTTCGGGACATATCCTGAATATGTGTGAGACTGGATTATGAACAGCATCACAGTGTGCTTCTTGTGGTTTCCTTGAAATTACCCCTCAGCCCTACTGAACACTCAGTGGAAAGAGATCCCAGCTAACCAAGTTCTAAGTTATGTCGAGCCATGTCCATTTTAACACAGCTCTACGAGGCTGGGCCTCTTTCTAGGAGGGATTTCCAGAAGGTCGCCAGGTGCCAAATTGAAGGACGGCAAATTCACAGAGGGAACACGTGAAAACTGCAGTAGAAACACACTGAAACAGAACACCAAGCAATAGAACATAGTTGAGGGTAAATGTGGACTAATGACCCTTGTGTTCTATCCTTAGACATTTCCTTAAATGAGGTAGAAAGGGACGGCTAGACTAAGTTCCATATCTGGCCCCACCACATACATACTGTCCCCTTGGGAATTCCATAAATGCACTGAGATTAACTTTCCTAATCTGTTAATCCTATATTACAGGGCTGTGGGGTTTTGTGGGGGAAGGGGTTATTAAATAAGGTAATTTCAGTTACAAATGGGATTGCCTATACTTTCTTGTATCCATTGTCTTTCCTGAACTTTTGGGGCAGTTTCCTATTGATACTCTTTGGATATGGGGCAGTGGGAAGGGGAAGACAGAGCCACCAGAGGATAAAGGCGTTTTCCCCTTTGAGTACATGAAATTCTGACATTCATTTGTATGAGGTAGGCCCGGGACAGAGAGATATTTCTCTGATCATGGAGCAATCAGCTGACCACAGAGATCAGCCAAGCCACAGCCCAGACCAGAACTGCCCAGCCAAACTAGAGAATCATCAGACGTTTGAAAAAGTGATTGTTACTTTAAGCCACTGCATTTCAGGGTTGTTTGTTACTGAATAATAAATGACAGATGGGAGACTTTTGAGGTGATGGAACTATACCGGTTGACTGCCCCATTTGACTGATGTCAGATCCTGCACTGATCAAATATTTGCCACAGCAGGACTTTTTTTAAGCCCAAAGACTCTGCCCCATTTCCAGGAAGAAATGTAGAGTAGCTTTTGTTCCAACTAGAGGGAACTTGAGAGCCTGTGAGGCTGAGTTAAGGATGGAGAAATACAGTTACGTTCCTGTACCTTTGAATATCGTTTCACATAAATTGAAAGTAGTGCTCCTCAAACTTTACTGTGCCTATGAACCACCTGGGGCTTGGTTAATGTAGTTCAGTAAGTCTAGATGTCTAGATCGTACCCCAGATTCTGCATTTCTAACAGGCTACCAGGTAATGCCGAGAGTGTGTTCATAAAGGGGACCGCACTTTGAGTAGTGAGGTGTTACGTTACCAGATGCTTGGTACCTGATCATGGCAGAGGATACTCAGCAAATGTCAGACCCTTCCTCTTCCAATGCCTTCATCTCTCCCTTTTGCAAAATGCCCCCATAGCCAAGGAGTTGTTGCCACCCTGTGACATTCCTTTGCCTCCTGTGACCTCATGAGCACTCTCACCATCCACTGAACTCTGCGTGGGTCCCTGATGTTCTTCTCATTAAACCCAGTAGGATTCTTTTCCAGTGCTCTCTCTCCTTGACATCTCTGCTCCATTTGTCACTGTTGACCTCTTCCTTACTCTGGAAATGTTCTCCTCCTATTGTTGTTGTGCTTACTGAGTTCTGATCCACTTCCACACCTCTTGGATCGCATTACTCTCTTTCCTTGTCTTTCTACCATGTCCCTTTCTCTTCCTTGTCAACATCTTGCAGAGAACCACCTCTATGCACAGTTTCTACATCTATGCTTTGGGCCTTTATCTCCCAATCTTTTGTGTTCACTAGGTAATAATCAGTCACTGAACTTCTCCTACAGTGACCACTCTCTGGAGATACAGACGTAAATACTGTGTTTACTCTCTTCCAAAGCACATAGTCAAGTGGGCACAGGTTACAATAAAGTTTGGTTGGGCAGAGGCATTTAGATGTTGCCATTGTGAAAGGCCTAGGCTATTTTTCTCTTTCATCCAATATGGAAAATATGATCCACCAACTTTTCAGCTTAAATCCTTCTTTAGAATTGACTCTTTGCTTGCCTTTCTTGAGCAGTTAATTCCCTGTCTTTATCTTCTTTGTAGACTGAGTTGTCAATTGCCAGACATCACTGGAGGGCAAGGATGGTGTTACTCAGCATCTCCACTAAAAGTAATGGGAATTTACTCTTCTGTGGGATTAAAAGATTTTGTCTTTCTTTTATTTTGCTCCTTGAGATTACTTCAATAGTACCTTAGTTATAATAAATGTCTGAACCAAAAAATGCTGTATGTTTACTTCTTTAACTTAAAGAATATGTGATAACAAAAAAACTCTAGTTTCTTTGTTCTCCTTTTAGACTACCTTTTCCATACAAGAGTCCCACAAGATTTTGGTAATGTTCGCTGTAAAATGAATATTAAGTTTTAACTTCAACTCTGAAATGAATAATTATTCATCTTTAAAACTTCATCCCTCTTTTTGAAAAGCACAAAATTAATTTTTAAATCCTTGATTCATGATGAATTGTGGTTTTCCCCACTACAGTAGTATTTGGCTGACATTTCACTTTATGCTTGTCACATTTATAATCCCAAACTAGCAACACATGGTGCAGGAAGGGAGTTATAGGCAGTGGGTGGCAGGATTTGTTTTAAATGATGTGAGAATGTCGGTTACTCATTCTTGTTTCTCAAGTAGCTTTCCCTCCACCTGCATCCTCTCTATTCCAAGCTCAGATGATAATAATAATTTTATGGCAGCATATAAATGCCAGCAAAGTCAAAGAATGTATAATAAAACGAGCATCCGAAAACCATTAATTCATAAAATCTGTGCTTAACTATCTTTTAAAAATCAGCAATATATTATTTTAGTTCTAACTGCTTTCCTCTATGTTGTAGAAATAGTTCACTGTCCAAAATGGTTGTTTGATAAGGAGTGCTAAAGAATGTCATCTTAAGCAAAGTTGAAAATACACTTGGTTCATAGAAAATGATCACTGGTTCTACCATTTCAAAATAAAGGCAACAAAATGACAAATTGCTGAGTGTTGAACCTTCGATTTGATATGGTTCGGTTTTTTAGCCCTCTGTGATTTCCCAACCATGATGGTTAGTGGTAAGGTAATTATTAGAACCAGCATAATTAGGGAGTGTCTCACATTCAAGACCCTGAAGTACTTGGGTTTGGAATTATTTCTCTGTTTCAAGGTAGTAGCATTCCTCCCCACAAACTTGCTATCAGACTTCCTTATGCAAATTTTAAAGTGTGTCTTTCCTTTTCAGAAACCTTGAGCGTTTCCTTACTTAATAAGATGACTCTCTTGTTTGTTTATGCTTGATAGAATGTTTAACTGCGCTCGTGTCAAAATTTTGCCTAGTTTTACCTGAAATTGCCTTTCTTATCTGCTTAGCTAGTAACACGATCCAGCTCCTTCACTTTGTGGTATTTTAGTTTGAATTACACTGTATTCTGCATACAGGCGTGCTATATCCTTTTATATTTCCCTTTTCGACATTTTAAGATCCTTTAGACTGACTCCATTTAATTTCTTTGCTATTTTAGAATTCTTCTCAGCAGACCTTCTCACTTATTTTTGAGTACCTGTAAGGATAGATGCCAACATAAAAAATAATTTTATTGTGAAACATTTAAACTTATAACATGTATAGTAAAAACATAATATCGATCAATAAATAGCTCACCCACTCGTGTGCCCATTGCCAAGTGTCTCCAGTCTTAGCGACATACAGTAATGATACCACTGAATTCTCCTATGCAGCCTTACTCTGTTTCATTCCCTTCCCTCCTCACCGGAGGTATTATGATCCCAAAGATACATGAGTGTTTCTAAATTAGTATTAAATTTGTAGGCATCGATACATCACATATAGCATTATATTTTAAAATTTTATTTCATTTAATAGATAACGTTATATAACTTGCTTTTCTTCTCTTGAAATCATATTTTTGAGATTTATCCACGTTGACACATATAATTCTCATCCATTTCTTTCCATTTATTATCTTTCTGTTGATTTTGGATTTTAGTGCATTATGGTTTGAGAACATTATCTAGATGATAATGATTCTTTAGATTCTCTTTAAGCCCTATTTCAGTGTCATTTTTTTTGTAACTGTAAGCTTAAAAAGTCTATTCACATCCGAAGTTGGGTGCGGGGATTGGTTGTTCACATTTTGATCTATCAGTTGAATTGCACATGCTTTTGAAATTTTCTTCTAAAATTCTCGGTTGTTTCTTATGATTCTGAAAATTTTGCCTTATGTATTTCGAAGCTATATTATTAAGTACATAAACATTCATAATTGTTGTATCTTTCTGATAACGAATTTGTACCTTTTTCATATGTAATTTCCTTCTTTATGCCTATTAATACTTTAAGTTTATTTTATTTGATATTTAATGTGAATAGGCTTGTTTTATTTTGAATAATATTTCCCAACTGTTTACTTTTTTCATTCCTATACTTTCAACCTTTCTATATCCTTGAGTTTTATACTTTTTTCTAAACAGATATCTAGCTTTTGTTATTTTTATCTAATCTAATAATTTATATTTAATAAATGTCATATGTTTACATTTATATTTATGAATGATTTATTTGTGATCTATTTGTACTTTTTTTATTAACCTTTGTCTTGCTAAAACTTAATGTTATCTTAGTAGTGATGTTTCTAATAATTTTCTGTTTATCAGAATTGCTGATCTAGGACACTGAGCCTTAATCGTTTTGATTTGTGCTGCAAATTATTATTTCTTATTTTAAAATTGTGGGGCTCAATTCAGGGTTAGGTATACAAATATTCATTGTGCAGGTACCCTTGTTGATGAGGTGTGCCCCCCTTCCCCAGGCAGATTCCCACTACTGCCAATCCCACCTCCCCACCCCCACAGTTTCCCACTACTGTCAATCCTTTTCTTATAGTATTACAATAGCTGTTCAGGGTCCACTTATGAGTGAAAACATGTGATACTCAGTTCTTTGTTTCTGTGAAAGATCACTCAGTATTAGAGACTCTAAGTCCATCCAGGTTGCTGCAGAGTTCATGACTTTGTTCTTCTTTATGGCTGCGTAATATTCCATCATGTATGTGTACCACATTTTTTTAATCCAGTCCTCTTTTGATGGGCAGAATGGTTGGTTCTGTGTTCTTGCTATTCCGTGAACAATGCTGCAATAAACATACGTGTGCAGGTATCTTTTTTATAGAGTGATTTGAGTTGTTTCAGGTATATTGCCAGTAGGGGGATTGCAGGGTCATATGGAAGGTTTTAGAACTTTTAGTAATCGCCACACTGCTTTCCACAGAGGCTGTATTTGTACATTTTTAATGTGTATTTTATATTGAACAGATTTTCCTTTGCTGCTTTTTTTATTGCTTCCTTTCCAGCCTTTTCTTTTTCTGGATTTTCACTATTTTACTTTTTCCCCCCTCTACTGGTTTGGAAATTATTCTGTTTAAATATTTCATTGGGTGACACTGACTTTTTTTTTTTTAATTGGAGTTTCACTCCATCACCCAGACTGGAGTGCAGTAGCACACTCACAGCCACCCCAGCGTCAACCTGCTGGGCTCAAGGGATCCTCCCTCCTCAGCCTTCCAAGTAACCGGAACTACAGGGGCATGCTACCGTGCCTGGCTCATTTTTTCATTTATTATAGGGACGAGGTCTCAGCATGTTGCCCAGGCTGGTCTCGAACTTGCAGGCTCAGGCAATCCTCTCACCTTGGCCTCACAAAGTGCTGGGATGACAGGCTTGAGCCACTGCACCTGGCCCAACATTGACTTTTAAATCCTGTATTTGGCTTCAGTAAACCTAAATAAACTTCAGTAAAATTAATCAATATTTCTACCCTTTCCCAAATGATACTGATATCTTAGACTTTTTACTCAAATCGCCCTCATTTCTTTCTTTCTCTGTCTCTCTCTCTCTCTCTTTTTTTTTTTAAGAAATTGAACAGTTTCAAATTCTTTGCTTAATTCCAGAAATATAAAGACTTCCTCAGGGATATATATCAATCATGTAATAAATTACTTCAAAAACTGCTTTCCATTATCTTCTAGAAGATGTAAACTGGTTAATGCACATAACTTGGCTAGGCACAGTGACTCATACCGGTAATCCCAGTATGTTTTCAGGCTAAGGTGGAGGATTTCTTGAGCCCAGGAGTTTGAGACCAGCCTAGGGAACATAGCCAGACCTCATCTCTATTTTAAAAAAAAAAAAAAAGGCCGTGTATGGTGGTGTGTGCCTATAGTCCCAGCTACTTGGGAGGCTGTGGTGAAAAGAACCCAGGAGTTTGAGGCTAGGTATCCATGACAATGTTATTGCACTCTAGCCTGAGCAACAGAGTGAGACCCTGACTCAAAAAAAAAAATGTACATAACTCAATTCTAGTTCAATCCAGTCACCAATTGAAAAATGTATACTTAGCATCAATTGTATTTCCAGAATTGTGCCAAGTATACTGAGGCATAGAAGAAAATCACCCAGTTTCCTCTGCTATCAAAATGACTATTCTAAGCCGGGCTCGTTGGTTCAGCCTGTAATCCCGCGCCTTGGGAGGCTGAGGTGAGTGGATTGCCTGAGCCCGCGGGTTCAAGACCCGCCTGGGCAACTTGGCGAGACCTCATCTCTACAATAAATCAAAAATCAGCCGGGCATGGTGGCGCGCGCCTGTAGTTCCAGTTACTTGGAAGGCTGAGGCGGAAGGATCGCCGGAGCCCAGCAGGTCGAGGCTGCGGTGGCCGGGAGCGGCCACGGCACTCCAGTCTGGGCGATCGAGTGGGACTCCAACTCAAAACAAAAAAACAAAAAAAACAAAATGACTATTCTACTTTCTAACTATTGAAATCATTTCTCTCAGAATTAGTTCAGCCAGTTGCATTATAGTTCTTATTAGGAATCAAACTCCATAATTGTTATGGCTTCACCTGTGTCATAGACCCTAAGTATGGGAGGCGTTCATATGTAATATGTAGAGATAAAACTTCATGACAAGCCTAGAAAAAAATATATCTATTTCAAGTCACACATTCTCCTCATCAATATATTAATTTCAGAACATAGGAGTTAATTTTTGGTCAGTACTTCCCAAATAAAAATACAGATGACCATCAAATTATTATTGGAATGAAAGGGAAGTTTCACAAAGAGAAAAATAATTAAAATTACAATCTTACATGAAATAGCTTTTAAGAGCAAATATTTGGAGACATATAGCCGAAGACTCCCCACAGAGAAACACAGATTCCCTCTCCACAGTGATAGCTCTGATCTTATGTGTTTATCTATAGCTTGCATTGTTCCAGAAAGGGCTTTAAAGAAATAAAATAATATGTGCAATGAGATAAAATAAATCATAAATGAAAAAGAATATGTGCAGTGAGATAAATCATAAAGGAGTATGTCATGACGTTGGGGCAAGATAAAAATTAGAATAAGAAGATTTAATTTAAGCCAGAACTTAGCAAAATATCTACCATGAAGTCCTATACATTTATTAGAAGCAAGATATAAATTTGGCTCTCGATTTTCTAGCAGCTAAGGCAAAAGCTAGGGGGTTTATTTATGTTATTTATAGTGTTCATGAGATTTAAAAAAAATTACTTAGGGAAAACAAACCATTTCTGGTACAGAGACCAGGAAGTAATTTTTCCTCTGGGCAAGCATGAAGCATGAAAATGTAGGACATGGTCATCTCAACAACGAACACAGTCGATTCTGCAATAAGATGCACAGGTGTCTTCAGGACAACAAGTGGCATCATGAATCAGCAGGGCAGTCTGTGATACTGAATCCTAAATTGATCTGAATTTGTTGGACTATCTTTCAGGCAACCTAGACTCCGATTCTCTCAGTCAGCCTTTGCTTACGTTCTGCACAACAGTAACCATGAGATTCTTTACCCTGTGTTAGCATCTGGAGTGCAGCTATCCTCCCTGTTAGTGAGAGTGCAAAACCACATGCTGTAACAATCAGCTGCTCTGGGTCTGGCCAACATCCTCTCAGGAGTGTTGACAAACCCCCAAGAAGAACACCTCAGGAGTTCTCTTCCCCACTCCCCCATGGAGCGAGGGAAACCAAGATACCTGTGTTCAACACCAACGTTTTCTAAAGACACAACTCAAAGTCCACGCTAGCCTCAGATAAATACACAAAACCCTCAAAACGCTCACAGTGGAGCACCCACAGAACTTTAACCTTTGCTAATGTAAGGGAGACTGTCCAAGAAAGCTCTCCAAGATAAACAGGGTTGGATAATAACGTATGCTGAGATAACCAGAGGTGTTAATTTGTTTATGGTTGTTAACTATAGGCTAGAAGTGGGGGTCATCTAATGAAAATGATTGCTTTGGCTGTAAGATAAATGATCTACATGAACACTTCTTCCTGGCAGTCATGAGTGAGTTGGGTCTCTTGTCGATTCACACCATTGGTATTTAATAACAGCAAAACTGTGTTTGGAGGTAAGGATCTCATTTATTTTGTTGGACCTAAAACATTGTGGGCACCTTTCATAGCTAAATTCTGGTCTCTTTTTTTTTTTGCCCTTTCCTCATCAAAATTCTGATGTGTTCAAATTGACTTTCTTTGCCTTTTCAGATTTTAAGAAACCTTTCAATATAATACCTAGTATAATTACTAGGGAAATTTTTTTGTGAGAATAACAGCCTTGTTACAATAGTTGGCGAAGTTTTATAAAATTACATTATGGTTACTTACTCTAGAATTCTATAAGAAAAAATATTGACAATTATTCGTGTCAGGCAAGATGTTCAGAATATAATTGGTCTCTTTTTTTTTTTTTTAGACGGAGATCCTGAATGTGGTTTTCTAAACTCCCTGTGCAAAAATCATTCTTACTTATTATGTTTGCATGATTCAATGGTAACATTTCATTTACACGTAGATGAACAAAAAAGTTTATCGGGCCACCTGTAATGAGATATGTCTTCCTTTCGAATATCACTGTGTGTGCATGCTGGAACTGACCACTGAAAGCTCTCTACCTTCCAGTTTAATCAGAAATTTTGGCTTGATGGTCTTTCTCTAGAGAAGGGCACAATCTCCTCAAGAAAGAAGTTTAAAACTCCATTTTCCTTTAGCAAAAGTAGAAATGTTTTTTCTTTAAAGTATTTTAATTTTTACCCAAACCTACATACTAACAGGATTTTACTCTAATTTCCAGAAAGAAAAGTCATCCTTGGAGAGAATGTTTGGAAATTTCCTGCAACAAAACCATACTAAAATGCCAGATATAAATAATTGAGCTATGGCCTTCTCTGGCCAACATATTCACGGGCACAGGAACTATTCTTTATAATGATTTCTATTCTTGTGCTTAATACTTCATGCTTCTTCCAGAATCAATGTTTGGGAGTAGATTTTTGTCTTACAGACCATTTTTTAAAAGTTCTTAAAGGAGCTTTTAGTCAGAAAGGGAGTGTGATTCAGCAGAAAAGACAGTGACCAAAGATTCAGATGATTTCAGTTCAAGTCCTGAATTAGCTACTTCCTAGCTTACTTTGGGCAAGTCACTTAAATTCTGAGTCTCAGTGTCATTTTTTTTGTTACAAATGTGATTAATAGTTGTGGTCCCACTGCCTTACAGTGATGTGATGTATGGGAAAACGTCTAGACTATGTAATGTCAACATGTCTCTTTTAGTACATGTGTCTAATAAGGTGTCTAATAAGACACCTTATAATAACATGTGTCTAATAAGGTGGCACTCACTAACCCAGCATCATGGTACTGGAAAAAAAAGAACAGTATAGTAGGTTGTTTAAGAAGGCTTCCATGGTCCAAACTATCATGCAAACAATGGCATCTTAACATCTACTCTCCAACAAGCTTCACTTTGCTTAGCTCTGCTCCTTAACTCAGCCTGGCATGCCCTAGAAACTGGCTACTTATTTCACTTTCCTTGATTGTGCTTGGCATTCTTACAGCACGGTTCTCTGCCCATAACCCTTACCTTCATCTCTATTATTTACTGTTTTTGAAACTTCTGTCACTGGCCCTTCCATTCTGAGCTTCCATTTCAGGCTACTTGTATTTACGTATTATAGTAGGCTAACTGAATTAAGAAATCATAGACAGAAATATCAGTCTTCCATCCTTTTCTCCCTCCAGCACTTTGGTGCCTGCTTTTTTTTATTTCCCAGTAGAAAACCAGGTCTTTGTCTCTGCCAGTCTTAGGCTACACACAGCTGTTTCACATACTACCTAAGGCACAAAGATGTTTTACTTTCATCTACGTTTGACTTCTCAGTTCAGGACACTTACTGACATTTGTCATATTCCAGGCATAATGCTTTGTGCAAGGAACATATACATTCCCTCTTAGAGTCCTTAGAGTCTATTTGTAGAAAGGGTTTCTGTTTTGAGTATTCCACCCAGTTTGTAGTGAACGAATGAATGGGAAATGAAACAAGAAACCTTTAAAGTTCACCCCAATTCACTAAGTCAATGAATCTATATATTCTAGATATAAGTATTATAGATTATGCACATATACACGATGCTATTTATTCACTTATTTTTAATTTTTATTATAAAGACGTGGGGTACATTTCAGGGTTAGGTATATAAGCATTAATCATGCAGGTACCCTTGTTGATGAGGTATGCCCCTCCCTCCCCTAGCAGTTTCCCCCAACTGCCTATCTCACCCCTCCTCCCCTGACAGTTTCCCACTACTGCTAATCACTTTCTTACAGCATTATAATTGTTCAAGTTCAGCTTATGAGTGAGAACATATGGAACTTTGTTTTTTGTTTCTGTGATAAGTCACTGAGTATGATCGACTCCAGATCCATCCAAGTTGCTGCAAAGTTCATATATTTGTCCTTCTTTATGACTGCATAATATTCCACAATGTGTACATATTGCGTATATGTACCACATTTTTTTTATCCAGTCCACCTTCGGTGGGCAACACGGTTGGTTCCATGTTTTTGCTATTGTGAATAGAGCTGCAACAAGCATATGTGTACAGGTATCTTTTTTGTAGAATGATTTGAGTTCCTCTGGGTATATTCCCAGTAGGGGAATTGCTAGGTCATATGGAAGGTCAATTCTAGTTCTTTCAGAAATCACCACACTGTCTTAGAATTATAATTTGGGCATTACAGAGTGTTGCTGCTGTTGCATTCCACTTAATTGCCTGTGAATGTATTACTTTCTCCACTTGTTCAGAAGAGTTCATGGTTTTTTTTAAACCCAATAGAGATTAAAGGACAGGTAGAATAATGACCCACCATCCCAGTTTTCTCAGGACAAAGAGTCTCACATCCTGATAAACACCTCTGTTCTAAGAAAACTGGGATAGTTGGTTCCCTTAGGTGATGCCTGAGTTCCATTTCTTCTTGTATATTGTGACATTCGCACCTAGTAAAGATATTAGAGAAGACAGCATGGTGAGCATTGAGGTTGGCTCTCAAAATCCGTTTCACCCCGATAAACTCCCATCCCATTGCCAGTATTTGGTTGGAGGTGGGAAGAGCTAACTCAATTTGGGTCAAAGGGATGTTAGGAGAAGCTTGCTAGGAACTTCTGAAAAAAATAGCAATTTCCTACTTTTAAGAAAGAAACATAGAAAGGTAGCCTCTCTATTGTTAACTGCCCAAATATTCCTAGCAGCCATTCTACCGACTTAAAAGGAACTAGACTTGGAGTGAAGCCAACAGTGAAGACGGAGAAAACAGAACCTGGGTTTTTGAGGAAATTGTTAAGCTGTGAAATAAACCAACTCTGTAGCCCACTCTACCCCTGACTACTTGTTGGTAAACAAATGTCCTAATGTATAAGCCGGTTTGAATCAGGTTTCTGGTTTGTTTGTTTGTTCCAGCTGAAGGCATTGCAGATCGTGATCATGGAAAGTAATAAAGCTTTTGATTAGTGGTTGTCCTGACTGAATGGGTGAAAAATTCAGCCTGGCATAAGAAGATGATTATGCAGAGAAAGCAGAGCCATTTAGAGTTGATTGCTTTAACTTTAAAAGTACAGCTAGGACAAAGAATTATTTTTTTAAAAAGGAGAAGATGTGAAACAATTGGATAGACCACTGAACAATAAAAATCAGCTGGGGGTTGCATTGTTTTAAAACCTCAAGTTGGTTGTTTAAAATAGTAAAAAAATTTAAATCCTATATGCTTTGGATAGGAGGTAAACTTCCTGATTCCAATAGCAGAATCTATCCACAGCACTCTTTTTTGGTCTAATTCCCCAGTAGGTCAGGTCCCTTCTTGCTTATCAGATGCTACTTATTGAATGGATATAATATGTCTGACACTATAAATGTAAGACCAAATCAAAAGGGATAGAAATATAAATGCAGAGACCCATCCTGCAAAAGACAAAGAGACAGAAAGAGAATAAGAGAAAGAAGTTTGTTGTGAAATTTTCTGCTTGAAACTTGACACAGAAAGTCCTTTTTGGTATTCCCAAACTACAAAGATAACAGGTTAAAATAATGGCCTTGAGCGCAGATAAAAGAAAGTTGATTAGAAATCCAACAAGAATTTAAACATTCATTCTGTATCTCAAGATGACATGCATCATAAAGGCACTAACCCGGAAAATAGTTACCAAATCTCCATTTTAGACATCATGAGACAGCATGAGAACAGCAGGCCTGAAGCAAATGAAAGCATTTTTTGCATTACACTATTAAATGGAACACTTAATCAGCGTTTTTGCCAAGAGAAAGCATCCCATTATGTTAAGTTATAAATAGGGCTGTGGGAAAAAACGTCTGCAAACTGAAAGGAGCCGTATCTGTAGACTAAGGTTGTTTCATAAAGTGTTAGAGAATCAACATTTGTCACAAAGGGTAAAACGCGTTTCTCACAAAGGCTCTTGAAAACCTTGGCTTAAGCAATTCTCTCTATCACTTAGCCTGAGGTTTGATGTTCCAACTTAGTAAATAGTGTATTTTTCAGGACAGATCTGCCAGACAGTTTCCGCTTGCTTCTCCCTTCACTCCTACCTTGTCCTTAAGCTATTTCCAGGTGTAGGAGTATTATGTCAGCTTTCCTGCATTGTGTCATGGAAAAGCAACGGTAAGATTTGTAAACTGCATTTCAGAACAGTTCTCACAGGAAGCCAGACTGAATTTACTCAGGTTTAAGAAAACGAAGCATGGGTTTAAGCAGTGGTGGCTTCACATTTTGCTCTTTCCACTAGTAAAGAAATGAAAAACGTGAGTCTCGGTTGTTGCCGGCAAGATCTTGACCTGGATTATATGACATTCAAGGTAGAATTAAATTCCTGTTCTTTATTCTGAAATCTCATCCACTGAGGAATGAGATCATTTAGAGACAGGACTGGGAGACTATCCCTATTCTTCTTCAAAGGGACACTTTGGAATTTGCACTTGGAGTGATGTAATGGAAATGGACCCCTGTTCTGACAGGGCATGCATGTGGTAAAATTCAATAAATGGATGGTTGGAGAGTTGATGAAGAGTCAGTTCTGAAGCAACCCTAGACCAAAATCCTGAACTGGAGTTATCCAGATCTGTACTTCTCAACTGCAAGGGGACAGAGCTCTGAGCCAATGTGTTTGCCACTGAGCGGTGATGAGGAGCATGGTTTAACTAGTCTTGGTTCAGCCTGGTTTAAATAGGACACATTTTAGTTTCTTAGAGTCTGTGGTACGCATGCCTATGGAATGAGTGCTATACCAGAAACTAAGCTAAAATGTATAAATGTGCCATTTCTGTGCATAGGTGATGTGTACATCAAAGAGGAAATGCAAGATCCCTATATGCTGTCTTCTGTTCTCCAGATGTTCCTGAATTTACTTACTCTCTCTCAGTCTGGCCTTTCTCTAGAAGGAAACCTTTGATGCTAATCAGTGCTTGAATTAGACCATTGATGCTGAGAATTCTTAGTGCTGGCTCTTGTCTCTGAGGAGGACTTTCTTAGGTTATCTACTGTGTAGCCCACGAGGCAGGTAGAATCTTACCTTTTCCAATCCGTCCTTTCTATTAATCTGTTACCCTGCTTCTTAGATGCTCCTGCCCTTGCATAGTCCCAGTTGATGCTAGGACAGTTGGTGGCCATGGCTGTGGAGATTTAGCTCAAGATGGAAGTAGTCAGGAGGTTGACTAGATGCTGGGATGTCAGGGTGCCCCTCCTGGACTAATCCAATATAAAATTAGATTCTGTCTTAGTTCAAAGGAAAGTTTGCTATTAATCTACAAAAACTAGTCTCTTGTGCTGCAGTTTTTAGTTCTATCTTAATATTGTTTGGTGTAAATAGAATACCAGTCTTCGTCTGCTTAAAAATGGGGCCCCTTTGCACAAAACTGCACCCTTGCTTTGCCATGATGATCTCAACTGTCAAGGTCTAACCACTCACATTTTACAAACCCTCCTTTTTAGTTTACTTTGTCACTTTTAAATGATAAGCATCCAGACTCCACACATTCCTGAATAGGGGTCCCAAGAAATGTATGTGTTGATTCTGCATGCCCTATGCCTACTAATATCTTCATGTTGATCTGCCTCTTGTATCCTCTAATAGAACCCCTGATGATGATTTTCATTCTCCATGCCATGCCAGTCACAGCGATCCTGGGATCTGTGTTATTTTTTAACCCATATGCATAAATTAGACATTATCACTAAGTTTAGGTTTGTTTAGATTTCTTATCCGATTTTTATTTCCTCTTTCTCCCTACTCTTTTACCCTTATCCGCAGGTGGTATTCTTGAAATGATTTCCCAATAAGGCTATGAAGTCAAGTTATGAGCTTTTGCCTGAATGGAGATTGCCTTGCTTCCTTTCTAATCTGATATTATCATCCCAGAAGGAAATTCTGCCTCTTGGTATTATTCTTTCCAAGGAGAGAAAGGGACCCATTCTATAAGCTTTTCAAGCACCGTATTTCTTGAGTTCATGATGCCGTTGACTCCATGAAGCTTTTATGAAAGATGCACCATTAATTTTATGTGCACCCCAGAAAAGAGAAAAAACTCAAGATGAAGACCCTAATAATAGACTTACATATAAGAGGACTACATTCTTACATGGGCAAATGAATAAACAAACAAAACCAGCCGGGCTCGGTGGCTCAGCCTGTAATCCCGCGCCTTGGGAGGCTGAGGTGAGTGGATTGCCTGAGCCCGTGGGCAACGTGGCGAGACCTCATCTCTACAATAAATCAAAAAATTCAGCCGGGCGTGGTAGCGCGCACCTGTAGTTCCAGCTACTTGGAAGGCTGAGGCGGCAGGATCGCCGGAGCCCAGCAGGTTGAGGCTGCAGTGGCCGGGAGCAGCCACTGCTCTCCAGTCTAGGCGACAGAGTGAGACTCCAACTCAAAAAAATAAAAAATAAAAAAAATAAACAAACAAAACCACCATGTCAAAAGAAACAGCAAGAGAACTTGTATTTCTCAACATTATCACAAGTAGAAGAAAGAATTCTCTCCCAATTATTTAAGCTAAAACCTAGTACAAGTACAGGTTTTCAGTCTGCATTCATAAAGTGATTGTGAGTTACTATTGGATTATAAGTCGTATCTCAACTTCAAAGATGTCAAAATACATTAAAAAGTTTTATTTTCAAATTAATGAAATACACTGATTTAAAATGTTTAATGGCTAGTGTTTGCCTATATTTTCTAAAAGGTTGGGTAAGCATCTATACCTCATTGTCCTACTCCAAACTATATTTCCAGATGTCTTAAGGTCATTTATCACTGAATAAAACTCTCTGGATTGAACTTGATATTTTCTCCCAGCCTCCATAAAGATGGAACATTTTGGAGGCTAATGTCCATAATGAGGTGTGTACATTTTAAGGACCCCTGGAGCAATGCAGTACTGTCTTGCTCAGGTCAGTATATATCGAGATGTAATTAACAGACGTAAAACGAAACTGAAAATATCTTCAATGTAACAGTTGGCTTTGTGGTATTGGTTTTCAACACTTTTTTCCATCAGATCCACAATAGACTATCATCTTACTAGATTTCTCAAATTGAGTAGAATCAGCCTTCTCATTCACATTGAATAGTAGACTTCCAGTGAATATCCTGGTGCTTCATGCAACATATGTGAGGTTGAATTACTCTGCTGCAGACCCATATGTCCTCCCATGGTGTCAGACAAAAATAATGTCATTATGATAAAAAAGAAGTATGAGATCATATGGAGTAAAACGACTTACACTGTTTTTCTTTACACTAAATATGACCTGAAAACTGTGCATTCATCAGACATTAGCAGTATGCAGATTTTCCTCTACTTTGATCTGGAGCGGGGGTTTTCCACTGGGATCATTAGTCCAGTGATTAATATTAACTAAACTTGGAAAATCCTGACACTCTGTTCCCCCTCTTAGAAAGTCACAATGCATATTTGAATATTCAATGCTCTGAGAGACCCTGCAGTAAGGAGATCTGTGTAATGTTTCATAGTCAACTCTTCATAGTCATTTTACCGTGAAGCTATGTCTTTTGCAAAAAATTTATTACTTTG
>CAUYQG010056383.1:0-23943 GCA_963574415.1 Tarsius wallacei | reverse complement strand
CTAAAGTAAGCCATGCCTGTCATATTCTCAGAGCTTTAAGTTTCATCAAAGTCCCTGTTCGTGGAACATGCCAAACAGTAAAGGAGGGAAGTGGGCCTTCAGCTCCTGAACTCATTCTAATGGTCTCAGGGTCCGCAACCCGCTTGAATTTCTAAAGCTCAGGTGAGTCTCAACGCTGGCTCCCTACACTTCATAATATGTTCTCATGTTAGATGAAAGTTAAGAAAAATAATTGCATTGGCAATATCAATATGGACATACAAATTTTTTAAAATTGGCAATTTTTTGTTTGTTTTTCTCCATCCCCTTTGTTTTCATGCTTTTTCTTTATTGGGATTTCCTGAGAACACATCCTTAATACGTCATTTATACCTACATTCTTGGCTGAGGTCTGCTTCTGGGAGAAGATAACCTAAAATGAGATCATACTGTTATCTTATTACTAACCTTATGTACCTCGTTCTGTTGTTGTCACTTTCTTATATAAAGAATATGTTTTGTTAGTTTTGTTATTGGCACATAGATATTTCCCTTCTTAAAAATAAATTTAAATATTTATTACCAATTCTAAAACCTTTTTAAAAAAATTTAATTATTTAATACCCAAAGAAAATTGGGAACCATATGACTTTATTTATTTCTCTTTCCAGCACAACTTTGTAGATGAGTGCTACCTGTTTTTCCCCTTGCTGAATTACCTGAATCCATGAAGCTAAATCCATGAAGCTAGGATATGTGGTGGTGATGCTAATCTATTGGTATTTATTGTTTACATGAAACAGTACACTATAGTGTATTTGGAGTCTATGTCTTCCGCATGTAATTTTGTCTTCAAAACCTAACTGTAGCTTAGAATATAGTAAGTGCTCAAAACATATTAATGAAAACAACAGTAAGATTTAAGCCTTTATTAAACCTGGTTATTAAATATGAATATATACATACACATTATATTTTGTTAGATCAATAGGCACTATGTCTATTTTCTACCACTATTGATATCCTATTTTATGCCTTCCAAAATAATTTTCGTAATGACATGGAGTAGAGCCCACCAAATGTGATTCCAAGCCCCGAATCTCAGTGATTTGTCCATTACGGGATATGGTATATGTGAAAAGACACATCCTCCACAAATAGTGTGATGTTTCTCCAAGCTCAAAATCAACACTCAGCACCTAAAGTTTTGCTAGTACGTAATCCATTATGTCTGCCTCCTAATTCCAGTTGTGTTGCCCAGAGAAATCTTACCCTCGTAAGGACTGCAGGAAATTGTTCTACTAGGAATACCATCTTTCCATCTCCTGTCATATTTTTCATATGCTTAAAATGGTAGCTGCCCAGTTTTTTAGCTGGTATTATTTGTGCCACACTGAAATAACGAAAACAGACAAAGTCAAAGCGAAGAGATCTTTTTTGATTCTGTTAGTCAAACTGCAACACACTCAAAGCAAATAGTTTTCCCTGATAATGTTAGAGAGTTCAATGTTCACCCATTTCTGATTCTTCTCTCTATTGGAACCAGTAGGAGAATTACATGTCTCTAATCCCCATGCAAATAGGCAGAGCCATGAGAACAATTATGGACAATGGATTGTGGATAAAATCCTTATAGCCCCCCCCTCCCCCGCCCCGTCTCTCTCTCTTTCTGTCCTTCTTTCTCTCATCTCCTTCTGTGGAAAACTTTGAATAACACTGTTGAAATAATACAGGCTTTGATTGGTTGGTTTCAAACACAAGCAGAACTTTCTTTTCATTCATGCATTTTAAAACTAGAGTAATTAAAAAATAATTACTTCTTTTGTAAGCCCCTTGGATTTCAAAATTATTGTTTTTTATAATGTAAACTAGCCTATGCTAACATATACAAGCTACTTTTTAAATCGATTTATTTTTGGCAAGACATAAAGAATAAATTAATAAACAATATATAAATAACATCAGATCACATAACATAGTACAACATAAAAAAGTATAATCAGTTTCAGAGAAGTCATAGATGGTCAAATTATAATTAAAGCAGTGATGCTGTAAGCCAGGACATCTTAAGAAATCTTTAGCAGCTGAGAAAATTGTCACAGTTGACAAGTTTCTTAGGATGGCATATTATTTTCCTCTTCTGATGTAGAGATAGGCAGTCTGGGGCAAATGATTTGCATTGTAAGGGCTGTCACACATTGACTTTTGCTTCCTTCAGGGTCATCTGATGACATCTATCAGAGTGTACATAATAATTTTAAATTTTCTCATTTGTGCCTTATGGCTTTTGCTATGACAGTCCATGGACAACACAGAGGTTTATGTGGGAAAGTCAAGGACATAAGTGGTTACCAGGCATCTTTCAGGCAATGCAGATGAGTATCAAATAGAGTATTTAGAGAGGTGAAATGTGTGTTAAAAATAGTAGAAACAGCTGGATAATTTTTAATGTAGTGTTGCAAAATGACCTTTTATAATATGATAACTATAAATACTAATGTCAATATTTATATGTGTAAAGAATAGTGGAATACCATGTTTACTTTTATGAACTAGAACTATCAATGTTTCTTTCAATTATTTTCATGTTTATTTATTTGTTTAAAACTTCCAAACATGTTTTAATATTTCTATTGTATTCAGTCAAGAGTATTATAGCAATAAAGGTAAATGTAGGTTGATTTTTTATATTCCCTTACTTAGATTTATTTCTACAAAACTAGACTTGAGTTTGCAGAAACTCTGCATTTATTAATTTATTACACAATCTGAGTACTCCCCAATTCTGAACATTTTAAAGTTAATGAATTTAAATAAAGATAAACCTGCTAGAAATGAATATATAAAATTAATCAAAGTCTAAAAATAGCAAATATATTATAGCTTACTTCAAAAATATCAGTTTTAATCAAATGGATATGGTCATAGTAAAAAAAAATCTATTTAAAAATGGGCATGTTTAGCAATACATGGAAAACAAAATTCTACCAACTAAAAATAGCAATAAACTTATTTATTAGAGAATGTCAGTTTTTATCTAGCTGAACTGTTCATGCAAAGAAAATTATAATTTCCCGAGTAGATTGTGTTTCAAAAACAACTTAGTGTCCCTTGAATCCATTCAAAATGAAACAATGCAAAGTAGAATATTTACACTCCAGCACAATTAACCAACACTAATGTAAAGTTGATATTTTGACTAATGTAAAGTTAATTAAGTTATCCCAACCTAGGCAATGATATAAAATAATGTAACAACTGCAGAAATCCCCATGCTTTATATTTTTCTCATTGCCATTCAAGTGGGAAAATACTAAAGAAAATAGACCATGAAAATAAATTTTAACAAAGTAATTATAAAGTAACAGTATTTTATTATTTAAAGGACATATCTTGGACTATGGACACCATCTCCTGATCTTCAAGTTTGGTTCTAAAATAGTAAAATAACAGAAAAGAAAAGCCCTTCTTTTCTCATAGCTATGGGAAAAACAGGCAACCTTCATGGAGTCAAAGAAAAGGTACTCTTCCCTGAACATGTGATAAATGTCACTTTTCAGATATAGCCTATATTTCAAAAACAAGACTTGTGGTGAGAAATGGTTGGTTATCTATTACTTTGGGGGAAAGAGCCTCAAAGAAGACAAAAGATTTCTCATTTTATATTTGTGATAGATTTTTAAATATTTACCATTTAAAAATAAAGTCAGAAATTATAGTAATTAGATGTAAGATGTTACAAAACTATTATTTTTAAAAATTGCTGGATCATCTGTTTTTGCTAATATAAAATTCCATTGGATCAGCAGGTTTAATTCATGAAACAAAAATATGAGTTAAGTCGGGCTCGGTGGCTCAGCCTGTAATCCCGCGCCTTGGGAGGCTGAGGTGAGTGAATTGCCTGAGCCCGAGGGTTCGAGACCCGCCTGGGCAACTTGGCGAGACCTCTTCTCTACAATAGATCAAAAAATTAGCTGGGCGTGGTAGCGCGCGCCTGTAGTTCCAGCTACTTGGAAAGCTGAGGCGGAAGGATCGCTGGAGCCCAGCAGGTCGAGGCTGTGGTGGCTGGGAGGGGCCACTGCACTCCAGTCTGGGTGACAGAGTGAGACTCCAATTCAAAAAAAAATAAAAATTAAATAAAAATTAAAAAAATATGAGTTAAATCAATAAATGTACTTTAAATAAAAACTGTGCTCAGAATGCCATTTATGTCATCCCTATGGACTAAGGATGAAAAGGGAGCTAGACATCTGAGGGCTAAGGCAAAGTTGATGTTAGAAGAATCTTTAGCAAGAAAATCACTCTGCACATCAGGACTATCATGACTCAAGGACTTGAGACTAAATGCTCATGTCCAGAATGAGAGCCAGGTCTTTCATGTTTTCATGTTATGGAACTGGAGCTGAGTCTCCTATGTCCAGACTTGCAACAGCTACAATCTGAGTGAAGACTTGAAACAGAGAACAGTATGTCAACCAACAAAAGATATGAGTTAACTGTTTTCTTTATTCAAATGCTCTTGCAATAAGTAATGAATGTATGAGTGAATTAATGTCTTCTACTTTCACATGGGTTTATGGGCCCAATTTACACCACAATGTGGGGTGAAAAAATGCTAACTTCAGAAAATAACTTAAAGCAGTACATGATTGAAAGTGACTTAGTTGAAAGAATCAACCCTCATCCTCAGGATTCTCCCAGATATAGATCCATCAAGTATGAGCTCACAATTCAAACTTACAAAACACCAGAGGACATTTTATTATAGTGAAAATTAACAGATACTTTAAAAACAGTAAAGCAAGTTGCCCATAAAAATGCAGAGATTAAAATTATAGAAATCAGACTCAATGGAGAATGGTACTTTGTTTTTCTCTGTTCTAAAAGTACTACAGAGCCTTTTCACGTAAAATATCCTTGATCAAGATTTTAAAGTACCTTGTTCCTTTTTTTTAAAGGTATTATCTCTCAATTTTAGTCATCTAAGCCTTTAATCATTAAAATAAAAAACTGAGTATGGTAACAGCAGATTAGATATAGCTAAGAGATAGGAGAAAAGGTGGAAATTAAAAATAAATGTGTATTCTAAAAGTTTTGCTTGTGGAGTTTTTAGGGTTTTCTCTGTGGAAGACAGTGTCGCCTGCAAACAGATACTTCACACATTTTCCAGTTTGGGTGTCTTTTTTTATTTTATTGCTTTTTTTTTCTTTGTCTAATTGTTCTGACAAGGACTTTTTATACTATATGGAATAGAAGTCGTAAAAGTGGGTATCTTTGTCTAAGTGAATTTTTGATAGACCAAATTTTGTCCTATACTATACATTTCCTATTTTCCCATTCAATCTCCTTCTGCAGCTTCCGAGGCCTAATCTATGATCTACTTCCATGAGTTAAACTTTTTTTAGATTCCACACATAAGTGAGATCATTGCCACTTACAGAAAACTAAAGTCATATGATCTATCAATCCCACTTTTGGTTATGTATCCAGTGAAATTGAAATCAGTATGATGAAGAAATATCTGTACTCCTATATTTATTGCAGCATTATTCACAATAACCAAAATAGAGAGGCAAATTGAGTGTTCATCATAAGATGACTAAAGAAAACTTCTTCTATATAAACAATGAAATATTATTCAGCCATCAAATATTTAAAAAAATATATAATTTATTACAACAACATGAATGATCAAAGACATTATGCTAAGTGACCATGCCAGGCACAGAAAGACAAACACTCATTGTCTTTTGATAGGAGAGTCTGAGTTACATTTAATTAGAGGATAAGCACTTACTATTTCCATTTTTATATTGTTTTCTGAATGTTTTGCATTTTCCTTATTGTATCCTTCCTCTTTTTGCTGTCTTCTTTTGTGATCATTTGTGGAGTAGTGTGCTATGATTATTCTCTACTTATCTCTTGCATATCTACCACAGGACTTTTTTCATTTTAGTTACTATGAGTCTCATATAAAACATCTTATAATTATAAAAGCTTATTTTAAACTGTCAACAATTTAAATATGGTTGTACACAAAAATATTATACTTTAAACTTTCTTCCCCCACTTCTTACGTTATTGACACCACAGTGTACATCTTTTAAATATTATGTATTCTTTGACACATTATTTTAGCTATAGTTATTTTAAATTCTTTATCTTTTTAGTTTTACTATAGTTAAAAGTGATTTACTCACCACTATCACAGTATTAGATTTCTTCATTTGATTATAACTTTATCTCTACAGCTAGTTTTAGACACTTTAACATGTTTGCATGTTCTTGGTATCCTTTACTTTCAACTTGAAGAGCTCCCTTTAGCTTTTCTTTTAAGGCAGATCTGATGGCAGTTAACTTCCTCTGCTTTTGTTTGCTTGAAAAGGACAGACTTGCGTATATTATCACTGGTTGACAATTTGGTTGTTTGTTTTATTTTCAGCACTTTGAATATACAAACACACTCTCAACATTCACAGTTTTTTATGAGAAATGTACTTTTAGTCTTCTGGTGGTTTCTTAGTATGTGGTAAGCCCTTTTGCTTTTGATGCTTTCAAAATTTTCTCTTTGTCATTGACTATTGAGAATGTAATTGTCATATGTCTCAATGAGGACCCTTTTATGTTTAATATGTTTGAGATTCTTTAGGCTTCATGGATCTGGATATTCATTACATTATCTAGATTTGGGAAGTTTTATGACATTATTTTTTACAAATCTACTCCTTTATCTTTTTCTGTTTCTATAATGCATATGTTGCGGTGTTTGATGGGATTCCATAAGTACTATAATTTTCAATTATTTTGCTATTGTTGGTCCTATGATTGGATAATTTCAAAGGATCTGTCTTCAATTTGCTGATATTTTTCTTCTGCTTAATTGAGTTTGCTGTTAAAACTCTTTATTGAATTTTTCAGTTTAGTCATTGTGCTCTTCATCTCCAAGTTTCTATTAATGTTTTTATGGTTTTGACCTCTTTTCTTTTTTGAACTTCTAATTTTTTCATGTACTGTTTGCTTGATCATATTTAGTCATCTACTTGTGTTCTCTTGCAACTCACTGAACTTTTTAAAGAGAATTATTTTGGAGTCTTTGTTATGTAGTTTGTATATCTCCATTTCTTTAAGGTTGGTTATTGGTGCTTTATTTTATGTTTTTTTTTTTTAGTGTCTCTTTTTGTCTGATTATTTGTGATCGTGTCAAACTTGTTTGGTGTCTGTTTATTTGAAAAATTAGGTATCTCTTCAGCCTTGAGAGATGAACAGGGAAAGTTCTTCACAAGCCTGCCTATCCAAAGATTCTGGATGAGCTGAGGGGCATCTATGGGCAGGTTTGTTGCTGGATTCCTGTAGTGGGGAGACCTGGAAATTGGGTCAGAAGCTGGTTGGACCTGGGCAATGGTCCACAGGGACCAAACTCATGTGTAGGTCTGCAGGACTGGACCTACAGTGTGTGTCTTCTAAAGTGGTTGTGGAGCCTGGATCCTTTGGAGTATGCTTTTTGCTGTGCAGTGTGTGAAACAGACTTGAATCCTGGATTGATGGAGACCAACCTGGAAACTGGAGCCATGAGTGCTGACTGTGTGCTAGAGTAGACTTGAAACCTGGGGCTAGAGCCTGGGTCTTCATGTTTCAGTTTGGTGCTTAGGATCATAAGGGCTGGCTTGATACCTGGAACCAAAAGGACCACTTGGTACTGGGAATAACTGGAACAGACCTTGTGCTGGAGTCTGAGGCAAAGATACACACACACACAGAGACACACACACACACACACACACACACACAGAGGCATGCACTCATGCTGTCACACTACACACACATACATATTATATGTGAACACACATATAAATATATATTATGAATAAGTGTATGTATATGGGTTTATTCCTTTGTACTTTATTGTCTTGGTTAATATTGCAAATCAAATTATTTTAAAATTGGTTTTAATTAGCTTTACTGAGACAAAAAAATACCACTAAATTTTTTTCCTATTTTATCTCATGTGCTAAGTACTCAATTAATCATAATCTTCAGTTCCCAATACATTACCATTTACCAATGCAAAATATCTCTTATGTAATTTGTTTATTTCCTTTCTCCACAATCTCTCTTTTATTTTCTCTTTCTGGTATTATCAGCTATTATAATCATGAGGGTGCATTTGCTGTTCATTCTTCATGCTACTGGTGATAGTGGTTTGACTCCCCAAAGTCATCAATTATTCTGCAATGGTCATGCTGGTAGTATTATCTTGGAGCTCTAAGAAAAGTTACTTGGGATATAGATCTATGAAAATCGCCTGAAAAGTGGAGCAGAAAGGTTCCCAGTGTAATTTCAGAAGTCATAAATGAGGTTTCACCACTCCCAAACAAATCTTTTTCAACACTTGCCATTTTCTAGCTTTTTGACATTTTAAAAAATTTCTGTATTATACCCCTTTTGTAGTTTTATGTTTTATTTTATCTGATAACAAATGATTCTGATTTTAATTATTATGTTTTTAACCTCTTGAGTTTTAACTTTTATAAATTGTTAATTCCATTTTAAAAATTCTTATCCTTGCTCACTTGAAGATCATATTTTATATATATATATATATAACTTTGTGTATATATTAATTATTTGTCAGTTTTGGATAACGAAAATAGCATGTATTATTGCTTCTCCATTGTTGTACAATTCATTATTACATGTAGTAGATACACACTACATCTTATTAATAGAATAATAAATGAATGAATGACACGTCATACTAGGTACTCAATGTGCTGGACTAAATTTGAAAGATGAACTGGTATTTTTGTCTGTGTGCCATTTTACTCTTAAATTTTAACACATATTCAACTACCTACATGTCTATTCATAGGTCTGAGTTTCTAAATAATTGGTTCATTCTTTCACTCAGGTACATAAAATTGAGAATTATGTAACACAGTTCAAAAATCTAATCAGTAATTTCTTTCTGGTTTTCAGAAATAATGACCAATTTGTTATAAAAATTTTTAAATATGTCATAATATTCATGACTAGCAGTGTGACATTGGGTAACTTTCTGATTCTCCAGCTTCTTTCATCTGGAAAATCAAGATATTCCTCATCTGAAAGGGTTTTTGAGATACTTAAATCAAGCGATAATATATGAATGACCAGTCCCTGTGCCGGATGCAAAATAACTATATAAAATAATGCATTTATTTTTCTCTTCGGTTTACATAAATAGACAAACACTTCATTCGTTTCTCAGTTTTTGGTTTCTGAATTCAATCATCAAATAAGAGTATTGGGGCCGGGCGCAGTGACTCTAGCCTGTACTTCCAGCATTTTGGGAGGCCCAGGTGAGGGGATTGCCTGAGCCCACAGGTTTGAGAACAGCCTGGGCAACTTGGCAAGACTTCATCTCTACAGTAAATAAAATATTAGCCGGGCATGGTAGTGCGCACCTGTATTTCCAGGTATTTAGAAGGTTGAGGTGGAAGGATTGCTGAGACTGGCAGGTTGACTCTGGGGTGGCAGTAAGCATGCCACTGCACTCCAGTTTGGGCAACAGAGTGAAACTCCAACTCAAAAAAAAAAGAAAGAATATTGGTTTCTTTAACATTTCAATTATCTAAATGGGAGTTGAACAGTGTTAATAGTCTTTTCTAGCAATAAATATATGTGTACCAAAATCTGGGGAGCTTCCTTACTCAATTATTTAAGCTGTGGTTGGTTTTGTAGAATCTCAGGTTTAGGATCCTTGGAGCTCTTTCCTTACTTGCTTACCCTTACTTTATGATCACATAAATCTCTGTGACAGGGGAAATTTACTGCAGATAAAGTGCAGAGATTTAATCAGCATATTTTCCAAGGTAGATGTGTACCCAGAATCCCTCAACAAGTTTATACCCAATAATGCACACAGATTAAAGGTAGCCAACATTTCCAATTATTAGAGACTGATTTGTATATGTAAAAAAAATCTTATTTCTATTAGCTGAATTAGGTGCTTGACATTTGTTTCAGTGATTAAGTATCCCTTCCTGTGGGACTCGGTTCTGGAACATGATTAAGAATTATATTTCGGTTTAGATCTTGGCCCTAATTTTACTAACTTTGTGACTTGGGCAACTTATTTTGTCTCTCTAGTAACTTTTAAAGTTTTGCAAATTAAAAAAGATGCAAATTACTTTGCTCAGAACATAAAAGACTTCGTGGTTGGTTCTAGACTTATGTCGAATGTCTTTGTAGTACTTACTAAGTGCTAGAAATTTATGTGCTAGTTGGAACCCTGTAAAGGAAGTACTATTTTTAGAAAATATTTTACAACTGAAAACTGAGGCTCAGAAATTAATAGTTTTAAGATCACATGAATCCTTGGTAAGTATGTATTGTTCCCTAGAGTTAATATTCAGCTTAATCCCTACCTGTTCGTGTCAGTCACTGAGAAACCCTTCAGAGATAGCCTAGTCTTCTGGTGACCCTTACAGCAATTAAACTTTTGACTACATGTACCCTACCTCTACTTTGTGTGAGACCAATTGGCTGATGACTTCCTGAAGAGAACTATTGTATCCACCTCATCTTACATTGCCATGCTTTCTGAAGTAGAGCCACCATAATGAAAAAAAGTCCTCCATGCCACACGGGGCCCAGCAAGACAAAGAGAATGATTGAGCTCATCTTTCTCACAGGCCCATTTTCGGCCTTGCTGGCAGCCTCATATGATCTGTCATATGAGTGATCTCCAGTCATTTTGTGCACTTACACTGCCATACTTGAGAAAATTATTCCCAGCCCTCCAAAGAACGCACCCACACTTGTTAGCAAGAGAGTAGCATTAGTTTGCAACTGTCTGCAACCCAGCAAGTAGCCTATGAAGACTCCAGCTATGTCTTCCATGTACATCGAGTCTCTACTAAGGCTGCTCTTTGCTCACTTCTCCCCTTCCCAAGTTTGGAGGGCAAATGCTTCATTTCCAAAGAACTGGATATCACCTAAAATATCATGTTACTTTCACTCTCCACTATCATCTCTTTATATATTGAGGTGGGGATAGGAATGATGGCCTGTTCTGCCACCATTTACTGTTCCTTCAGGAATTGTTTTCTAGCTTGCAATTTTTCCTTTAGAAAATGAATGCTTTGTGATCCTGTTGTTTTTAATTTCAGATCTTCTATATAACACCAGAAGAACAGGAAAAAAATTCACTTAACACTCTAAGTTACATAACTTTGTATATATGCACATTGTGTACATATGTATGTGTGTATGCATAGATCTGTGTGTGTGTGAGAGTGTATACATATACATATATACTTAAATTATTCCTTCTAGGTCCTAGAATAATAACCCAAATATTTTGCCTTTACACATTAATTAAATTGGGAAATGTAAAGTAACATATATTGTGTATCTACTGCACATTAACCATTTTATATTTGTCATCTCATTTAATTCTTATAGCAACCCTGAGGGATAGATACTACTACCCTTCAAAACATGTATAAAGTAAAAGAAATTATTTTTAATGATTTTTTATTTATCACACTTCTCAATCCTATAAGTTTACAGAGAATAAAACTGTGGCTCAAAGAGATTAAGGAAGTTGCTCAAGTCAGCACTGCCTGAATTATAATTGAAATAGATTAAGAAGTAGGAAAATGAATATGAGAAATACCACTTATTACTGAAAAATAAGCTTATAATGAAAATCCTCCTTTTCTGGTCTCTGAGATTTATCACTTACAGGTAACCATAATAAACATAGCAGAAATTGGCTGCATCTGCTAACTATTCCATACTCCTACAGATTAAGGGACATGTCTTGGTGTTCTGAATAACCTACCTTAGCTGACTCTGGTGGCTCATCAAAATTCCACCCACCAGCTGCTATAGGAATAAATAATATGCAAATGATTGTTTATGGCATCAAGTTCATCAAAGTAATTCTAGAACTCCAGGCAACATAGGGGAATGGAGGAACGCATGATTCCTCCTTTAAAAAGAAGTCCGTTGTCTTATCAGAGCAGACAGGTGCTGGTTGTCTCACTTGAGACATCTATGATAATTCTTTCACTCTTATAAAAGTGCACCCTTAAAAATATTCACCTATGTCAAAATGAGTTTGATATCCATTGCTCTGGCATCTAGAGAATAGCTTTAACACCAGAAAACAACAAAATATAAGGATATTATTATGATATATTAATGGCTGTGCTCAAGTGCCAATAAAGCAATGTCTAACCACAGCCTGCTCTCAAGTTGCTTTTAATTATTTTTGAAGGACTAAAATGCATTCACATTAACCAGCAATGGAAGATAGTTCCATACATTTAATTATTTATTCTTGGTTTACATATGAGTGTGTGTATAGATACAAACAGGTGCATCCACATACAATAGTGTATGTGTGTGTAGATATGTGTGTGTGTGTGTGTGTGTGTGTGTGTGTGTGTAGAGAGAGGCTGCCAAAAAAGTATACACATTTTAAGAAAGGTTAAAAAGTGTTAAAATTGCAATAATACATACCAATAACAAAAGATGAATACAAGTCACGTTTGATATCTACAATTACAAGAGGTGCTCAGAGTGGTTGCCAACCTCCAGACACTTCTGATTACGGCAAACTAAAAGTAATACATAGATAATATCTTTGAAAATGTGTATACATTTTTGGGCACCTCGGTATATACATGCAGTCATGCACTGTATGACCTGTATTATTACCTTCTGGTAAAAAACAGACTATATATATATATGATAGTGAACCCATAAGATTACAATACTTTATTTTTGCTATACTTTTTCTATGTTTAGATATGTTTAAATACAAAAGTACTTACTAGTAGGTTACAATTGCCAACAGTATTTAGTACAGTAACACGATGTATAGGTTTGTAAAACTTAGAAGCAACGGGCTAAACCATATAGCCTGACTGTGTAATATGTTACCATATAGGTGTGCGTAAGTACACTCTGTGATATTCACTCAGTGACGAAATCACATAATAATGGATTTCTGGCAATGTATCCCAGTCGATAAGCGACATATGACTGTATATATTGATAATATCTCATTAAATAGAGGAAAACAAAGATAAAAGATTAAAAGAGGACTGTTGACTAGGGTCCTGTTAGGAAAAAGAAGTTATCTTTAATTTGAATTTTAAAGAAAATTCATTGGAGGAGCTATTTTCAGAGGCAGGCAGAGTGAAGGCAGAGTAGTGACGAATTGCTGAGGCTCTCAGAAACCCACAGCAGTAGGAAGACATCAAGTAAATGTTGAAACCATTAAGTAAACTGAACAGTTGTACTGGAGAACAAATTTAACTGGAATGCTGGAAAAGAAGTATGCAGAATGCAGGCAACAGTACAAGAAAGAGTTAAAATGCACTCCAAATTCTTCTTTTACCAATCCTTCATTATTTAAAGAATACAGTGCAAAACCATATAGCATAATATACAGGGAAATTTAACACATGTTGAGACCAAACTCAAGATGGTTCAGATATTGTAATAAGCAGAATAAAATTTTAAGGTAATTGCTATAACTATAGTCATAAATGCCACAAAACTTATGTTCATAATGAATGAAAAATAGGAACTTTCAGAGTGGAAATTTTATATTAAAATTAATTTTAAATAAATAATTACATGGTATGCCCCTAGCAAAATGGACATGGCAGAAAAGTTGATATATTTGACAACTGCTTAATAAAAACCTAATTAGAAAAACATAGAGAAAAAATGGTGTTGAAATATGCACACGAATCTCTGTGATATCTTGAGGTCTAACATAACAAGTGGGACTCCAGAAGGAGAAGAAAATGGAAAAGGCACATAAAAATATTGAAGAAATGATGTTTAAATATGCTAAAACTTGGGGATGATACAAATTTCAAGAAAATAAATAAGTTATAAGCAGGATAAACAGAAAGAAAACCTGACTGAAGTATATTATGGTCAGACTTCTGAAAAACAATTATAATAAGAAAACGTCGAACCCTGCAGAGACAAATAACACTTTCCTTAGAGGTGGGCAATATTAACAACTGCTGACTTCTCACCAGAAACAATAGAACAATAACTTTAAAGTTCTAAAAGAAATTTAAAAAACAGAGGCTGTCCACACATAATTGTTTTCACGGAAAGCATCATTCAAGAATGAAGGCAAGGTCAAGCATTTTCAGTAAATAAAAACCATGATAATTCATCACCAGCAGCCCTTCAGTATAGGAAACACTAAAGCTTGCTCTTGCTGATGGGAAAGGATAAAAGATAACCTGTGATGTTTAGGCAGAAGAGAAAAGCACTGGGGATAGAAAATATAGAGGCGATATATATATATATAAGATAACTTATCCAAAGTTTTTTTAAAATGTACAATTAATTGTTTAAAACAATCCTCCTAGCACTGCATTTTGAGGATGATGATATAGATATATATATATATATGTACACTATTCAACAGTTACAATTTAAAGAACAGAGTAGGAGGTAGGAAAATGTATTCTGCTCAAGGTTTTCCTACTTTATATTTAGGAAAAAAATCCTGCTTTGTATGTGGAGTAAAATATTCATTCTAAGTAGCCTACAATAAGTAAAAAAATGTGTATTTATTTCTAGAGTGACTACAAAAAAATTAAAGAGCTATAGTTGAACAGATAGCACATGAAACAAAACAGAGATCTTAACAGTTATTCACATGATAAAAAAGAAGTCAGAAAATGTCAACAGAAATGAAAATAAAAAGAGAAAGAGAAGTGATTGGGTTTGGTTATGCAGTTCAGTCTGCAACCTCCGTCTTGGCCTGTGTGATTGTCCCACTGCTCTCTCCTACATTTTTTTGAACGATATCTTCAGCCTGTTTATAAGGATTGTTTGGTTCCAGGGTTCTGACTGGAAACGAACTGCAAACTCAGCAAGTCTCGAAAAAAGAGCCTATGAGACTTGTATGAACTATGGGCGGGAATGAGATAAAGCAGACATGCAGAATTAGGAGAAAAACCACGCCTTTAGGTCTGCAATTTAAAGAGAACTGTTATTAGAACAGGTAGGAGTACTACCTATAAGGGAAAATTTGACCAACAGGAAAAATAATTCAGCAATTACAGAACACCTTGACCTCCTTATTCTTGTGTCCTAAGTCCATCTCTTCCCATTGGTCAAATAGAAGCCAAACAAAGAAGGGAATTGTGATGATGACATCTGTGGGCGTAACTTTTCCAGGGCACAAAGAAGAACAGGGGAAGTATAGCGTAGGTGTGAGGGGGTGGAAAAAATTATTCTACGCTACTGGGTTGACCTTCCCATGATCCTAGTACAAAATGAGGAAAAATCTTATTGAGATTCACAGTACCAATACCAGGTTGTTTTGATTACTGTAGGCTTATAGTAGAGTTTGAAGTCTGGAAGTGTGATACCTCCTGCTTTGTTTCTTTTGCTAGGGATTGTTTTGGCTATTTGTGGTCATTTTTGTTTCCATATGAATTTCTCTATTGTCATTTTCAGGTCTCAGAAGAATGATGTTGGTAATTTAATGGGTATTGCATTGAATCTATAGATCTCCTTTGGTAGGATGGACATCTTAACAATGTTGATTTTTTCCTCTCCATGAATATGGAATATTTTTCCATTTGTTTGTGTCTTCTTGAATTTCTTTGAGCAGTGTTTCGTAGTTCTCATTGTAAAGGTCTTTCAATTTTCTGGTTAGGAAGTTGCCGAGGCATTTCATTTTTTTGTGTGGATATTGTGATGCCATTGTGCTTTTTATTTGTTTCTCTGCCTGCCCATTGTTGGTATATAAGAATGCAACTGTCTTTTGCACATTTATTTTGTATCCTGAGATTCATAGTGCTATTGAAGAGGACTCTGATAAACTTCTCTCCTATTGTTTGATGTACAGAAGTAATTAGTTTTTCTAATCCTGGGAGGACCTAAAACACTTTACATTGAAAGCAGTGATGGGATGGAATGCAGGTTTATTAAGAATTTGTTTAAGCCGGGCTCGGTGGCTCAGCCTGTAATCCCACGCCTTGGGAGGCTGAGGTGAGTGGATTGCCTGAGCCCGCGGGTTCGAGACCTGCCTGTGCAGGCGAGACCTCATCTCTACAATAAATCAAAAAAATTAGCCAGGCGTGGTAGCGCACGCCTGTAGTTCTGGCTACTCGGAAGGCTGAGGCGGAAGGATTGCTGGAGCCCAGCAGGTCGAGGTTGCGGTGGCCGGAAGCGGCCACTGCACTCCAGTCTGGGCGACGGAGTGAGACGCCAACTCAAAAAAAAAAAAAAAAAAAAGAATTTGTTTAATCTGAAGTCTGCAGTCTTGCTAATATTTGACTAACTTTCATGTTCTTTCAGTTTCTTGCTGAACGTACCAAACAGAATCCCAGGTTCATCGATGTTCTATTATTTTCCTGATTTATTTCCCAGAGGTAAAGGCTTGGAAGGCAAGAGGCCTGCTTTGGAATTTACTGCAAGTGGCAGTTTTGCCAAACATTTTGGTGTGGCTTAATTTTCAGTCTCAACCTTGCCATTCGCATTCCAATTCCTACTCTTCCTAATCACTTTGGTAACTGCCCTACGAGACATTGAACCAGTTTGGGTACTAAAGACTTTACACAAAATGCTGTGCAGATGCAATTTATTTTTATCATTGACATGACTCTCAGTTGAGCTGAAGTATTTGAAGCAAGTATATAAGTAAAAATGGATATATAAGTAAATCTATAACTTTAAAAATAAAATATAAAGAAATATGCATCCCTTCATTACATAAAGAAATTCCTGTCCTACTGAACAAATGTAAATAGATGGTTCTGGATGAACAACATGATAAGGTTGCTCTATAAATGAAATAAAATTGGATGGTTATTACAGACTTAAATATTGTATCATGCAAGATAATTTGACTGTATATTTTCAGCAGATATGAAGTGGTTCCATGCACTGTGCCAGGCATTGTGTTGTATAAATGAGCCAAAGGTTTCCTCTGTCTATTGGCCTCTGGTTTATTTCTTCACAGTAGGTGAACACCCACTAGCTCAAAAGCCTATTGGTGCAAAATTTAAATTTTTATACACTCAATTATTTAAACACAGCCCAAATAAGCAAACATTTCCTAACTTCTTCAAGGCATAGACAAGATGAACCCTTTCATGTATAAGGACCCCAAGCCACTGCGGCCTTTCAGAGCTCTGTGACCAAGAGACTCTTGGTCACTTATGTCATATACTTTGACAAAAAGATGAGTGAGGAGACTAGTAGATGATATGAAGCGACATGATCTAGACATTAAGTTCCTTTCCAATTCATGTCTCTTCTCCTTTTTGATGGTGCTTCCTTCAGGCACGCAAACCTTTCGAAGTGTCACTCAAAAAATCTTATACCCTGTTCTTTGTTTCTGTGATAGATCACTCAGTATGATAGACTCTAATTCCATGCAAGTTGCTGCAAAGTCCATATGTTTGTCCTTCTTTATGGCTGCATAATTATTCCATTGTGTATGTGTACCATTCTTTTTATCCAGTCCAACTTCCCTGGGCAGCATGGTTGGTTCCATATGTTCTCACTCATAGACGGACCTTGAACAATTATCATAATACTATAAGAGAGGGATTGGCAGTAGTGGGAATCTGCCGGGGAGTGGGGTGGGAGGGGGGTGTTGGGTAGGATTGGCAGTTGAGGAAAACTGCCAGGGGAGGAAGAGGCACAGCTCATCAACAAGGGTACTTGCATAATGAGCATTTGTATACCTAACCCTGAATTGTACCCCACATCCTTAAGATGAAAAAACAAAAAACTAACAAAAATAAATAAAATAAAATAAAAATTAGACAAGCTTGTGCACTCTACAGCCACCGTGTGATAGTATCTTTCCCCTCAAATCTCTTACTGGTGAAAGAAATAAAAATGCAATAGGATCACATAGTCTGGTGAGACAGTAAGAGTATTTTAAAATATAGATTGAGTGGCTAAGGCTGTCTGTGAATGATGATAGTTTTTAAATATTCTCAAAATTACTTAAGTTTCAACAAAAGATATTCCTAATTTCCTGAAAAGATGAATTGAAACAATTTAGAGGATTACATAGATTGTATTTTTCCTGTTGAAAACATTACATTTAATTTTATACAAAAAAACTCCTATTTAAAATATATATTTGAATTTAACTTTCACTAGTTGGAAAAACTCACTTTTAAGATAGACTAAAAATAATCTTAATAGTTTAATTTACAAAGAATACATGTTAATTTGATTTTCACATTGTTTTAGTCATTTGTACTAAAAATACAATTATGACACATTTTTCTTTTTGGGGAAATGGTTGCAATTATAAGCTGCTAGATTAGCTGCCAGGGTCATATGATTAAATTGCAAGCATGGTTTTTTTTATGCTTTTTAAAAATCAGCATATATATTGGGGAAGCACTTTACTAATATATTATAATAAAACATATTCTACCACTATGTAAAATATTATTGTACTCATTCACTTTTTAAGAATTTCACAACTAATTTAAGGTTTCATGAATGTTGGTTTCATAATTTGTTCTTGTAAGAGGATTGTGCTGTGTAGAGTCATGAGTTGAGACTCACATCCTTCACCCAAAGCGTCAAGAGGTGGTTCATTATGTCAAGGACCTGCAGACGAATGCCAGTTCTTCACCATTTTCTGTAGCTCGAATATGCTCAGGGAATTCTAGTAAGTAGTTCTTCAAAATCATTATATTGCAAGGAAACTCCCACCTTTTTTGTTTTTAATATAATGTCACTGTGTAGTGATAACATCTAAGATTTTCGCTCCACAGAATTTGCCCACATCACTCATTATTAATTAGGAACTTAAAAAAATTAAATATAGCATATAGAGTTCTCAAATATTCATAAAATTCCAATAAATATATTAGAATTTTATATAAATGTATCAGAAATAGAATATAAAGGAAAAAATCTCTACCTTCTTATCACATAAACTATCTTTCCACTGCATAAGTATTAATTTGGAATTAATTGATGAAAGAGCTTTGTTCTCAAATCTGTGTATTTTCAACTGAAAAATATTGTTTAATAGCAGATATTTATTGAGATTAATGTATAAAATTCTTATGCATTTTATTACTCTTAAATATAATGATACAGATGCAATTTAAAAAAGGAAAACAGGCAACCTTCTTTCAGGCATGTCCTCTCCCATGGAGGAAGGTTTTCTGTCTTCTTTTTTATTTTTGAGAAATCAGGATTTACTGAGAGGACCGAGAAGCTCCCACAGTGGGAGGGGACCCAAAGGAATTGTCCACTTTTCTGTCTTCTTAATAAATCTTACTTAAAAAAAAAAAAGAAGAGAAACACAGATCTGCTATTGTGGAAATACAGAATATGGCACATGGCAGCAAAGGTAGGTATGAACTTCAAAACTGACACAACATTAAAAGGAAATTCAAACTCTGGTGATTTTAAATTTATGTCCTAATTTGGATTTCTACTCAAACAAAATTATAATATTTCTCTGACTAAAAAAAAAATGATGAAAATACCAGATATCTAGAATATCCATGCCTTCTAGCAACTATAACACAAAATAGCAAATCATGTCCACAACCAGTGAGTACTTTGAGAACCATAGAGCACCAGAGATAGGCGGGAGAGTGTCCAGTTGGGAGACCAAAGGAAGGTGTCATGGAATAGTTGGTATTGGTGATGTACTATGATAAATAGACAAGGCTTGGTTATTTGGATTTGAGAGACTATACCAAGAGAGGAAGTGGATGAGTAAAGGCATATAGGTAAGAAAGTAAGACAATTAGTGGATGAAACTTGAAAGATGGAGCAAACCAGCCTACAGGAAAGCTTAAAGACTAGAGTGAGGAGTTGGCATTCACTTCAGTAGGGAATGAAGGTTTCCAGCTAAGGTTGACACATTTAAATAATGCCTTGAGTGATGACAAGGGACAAGTGTTGCTAACAGATTCATGGAAAGAGATTTGAGACTGGAAGATGAGTGAGTAGTTTTCAATCAAGTTTTTTTCAATAAAAAAGGTAGCTTGAATTGGGATGGAGCTGGGACTGGATTTTAAAAAGCCTTAATTGTGGCTGCTAGTGCCGGCATCCATGCATAACAGAGAGCAAAGAATCCTCAGCATTCCGGGAAGAAACTGGATTCCACGTAACAATCGTTCATTTCACCACCAGTAAGCATCACGCTAAAAAAAAAAAAAAAATATGTAAACAAGGAATTTCCCTTACAATATCTGCACTGTAGAAAGATTATTTCCAGGCATGCATAGAACGAAAGAAGGAAGACTTACTTGAGAGAAATCAACTAGGGAGGATCCTGTGATGTGTGAGGACTCAAGTAATGAAAGCCTGAACTCTTTATGTGGTTATGAAAAGACAAATGTCAATGATATTGCTGAAGGGAATGTTGAGAGATGCTGAAAATTCATATGGCAAGAAAAAAATAAATAACATTAGGCCCCAGCACTTTAGAATTCTGTGGGAAAAAACAACATGTGATTATTTAATGAGCTTTGTGGCGGCTTGGTGAACTAATTCAGGTGCTAATAATCAGTCTAAGGAATGGCTATGAGCTTTAAACAGTTCTTTGTTTCTGACTCAGGAGTTTTCTGCCTTCTGTCAGGATCCATGACATTCACAACAGCTAAATTGTTAGAATCGTGAGCTAGTGAATATGCTAAAATAGTAGACCCTTCATTGTCCCTGAGATTCAAGTTTGCAGATTCTGATTTTCTTAGGTGTCATCCACTCAAAAATACTGATAGGTCATCTTAAGATCTTGGTTCCTGGGGCAATGCATGGGCATGCAGGGCTTTCTGCCCTTACTAATTCCAAGCAAAGGGGAAGCAATTATTTGTAATACAACAAAAAGTGTCCAAAACCACATAACCATATGTAGGGATTGTAATGTGTTTTACCATGGCTTATGGTTCTGCCTACTAATCTTGAAGAAATTTATAATGTAGGATTGAACGTAAGAGGAGGCACACTGGTCTGACTGTGCTTAGAATAGGGCTTGAGCAAGGCTGAACGTGTACATTAAGGGATGTATAAAGGAAAACATCAAAGAAGTAGAATGACTCAAGGTGAACCATGGATATCAGAATGAAGTTGGTATGGCCACAGAAAATGTAAAAGACTAAGAAACTATAGTATAGAATCCTTTTGAAAAACCATGGCAAGGAAAGCAAGAGTTGCAGCTCATTTCAAGATTACAAATAGCCATAAAAGCAATTTAAAGGAGTTAACCCTTGATCCAATTAAAAACATTGTTTAAAAAGTTATTCTTAGTGAAAAAAAAATACTAGCAAGACTGAGATGTCGAAAGGGGTGGTAATATTGAGATGTGTTGTCAAATATCTAACCTATAAACATTAATTATGGTATCTCATATTTTTTGTCATCAGTGAGGTTACAAGCAGTAAAGACATCCTTTTTCAAGGGCTAGATAAAAAAATGTGGTGCCTTTACACGATGGAATATTATGTAGTCATAAAGAACAAAATTATCAACGTTGCAGCAACTTGAAAGGACTTAGAGTCTATAATACTGAGTGATCTATCACAGAAACAAAGAACTGAGTACCTCATGTCCTTACCCATAAGCGGACCTTGAATAACTATCATAATACTATAAGAAAAAGATCCACAGTAGTGGGAAACTGCCCGGGGAGGGGAGGCACACCTCATCATCAAGGGTACCTGCATAATGACCATTTGTAAAACCGACCCTGAATTGTATCCCACATCTTTAAAATTAAAAAAAATTAAAAAGACTTCCTTTCTCAATTATTTAACCTATTTGTGTATAATTAAATGATTTTGTCATATTAAAATTAATTGTTTAAACTGTCTTCCCAGAGATACAATGAGAACTTCATTGACTGGGCTATTGTCCTGTTTCTCTTGGATAATTATAAATTCAACTGATGCTAATATTAATAGAGAAACCAACAGATTATTTTAATCCTGATCATGTCTCTTTAACATATTTCTGAGATTTAGTCCATTCCCAGCTTCTCTGAGTTTCAGCAAAACATCTAAGTTGTTCTTTGGTAACAGCACAGTTAAAACTTCACTGAAAGCCATGTATTTCTATATCTCAAATGATTATTTATTTGGCCCCCTTAAAATTTCATAAAATTTATGTTTAAAACATTTTCACACAAAAAACAACACCCAACTTGATGAAACTGAAAAAAAATATTTACCATTATTATTTTAACATTAGTTATTTATCATTCAGTACTCACACTCCCCAACAATTTTGAAAATCAGTGATAAGCAGAAAGATCACATTAAACGGACCTTCACAAATGCATTGTTGGCAGGAAATCCGTGCCCAATGAAAAACATCAATATGACTGATCAGGCATTGAAAACGTTTAGTGAACAGAATTATCAGAAATGTTTCTAAACTCAACAGCAGCCTAAGAAAAATAAAGTAATGACAGATTCAACATCAGTTTTGTACAATGAAAATACGAGAAAAGAACTTAGAAAAAAAGAAAAAGACGCTGAAATTGGGCATTTTATGTTAAAGGATCTAACATCAAAAGAAGTTTCAATAGATCTTAAAACAAAAATGTATGGGGAAAATAAGAATGAATTGTATAACAGCATTTTGAATCTACAAAGCTGAAAAACAGCCAACAAAACATGTACTTTTTGATAGTTTGAAATGACTTGGGTATAAGCAGTTAAACAGTCCATGTCTTTTCAGGTCAGCCATGACTTGTGTATTATTCCCTAATGGGGGTTTATATTTAATTATTTTAATTTCATAAGCGCTTACATAGACTGCAAATAGGGCAGATATTTCCTTTATTTCTTATGTTTTGTGTTTTCTTGTCTGTGTGTTTTTAGTGACTTAACTTTACTCCTGAATACATGAAATACTACTGCCAAGTGTTTATGGGAAATATGACTGTGAAGATGAATCAACATATAAATTGCAGTTGGCCAGGAGCAGTGGCTCACACCTGTAATCCCAGCACTTTGGGAGGCGAGGTCGAGAGGATCGCCTGAGCCCAAGGTTTTGAGATTAGCCTGGGCAACTTGGTGAAACCTTGTCTCTAAAACAAATTTAAAAAATTAGATGTGTGTGGTGGTGCATGCCTATTTCTGGCTGAGGCTGAAGGATTGCTGAGCCCAGCAGGTCAAGGCTGTGGTGGCCGTGAACATGACACTGAACTCCAGCGTGGATGACAGAGTGAGACTCCTACTCAAAAAAATAAAAATAAATAAAAAATAAATAAATTAGTTTATTTTGTTTGTCACTTTAGTTTTTTTTTTTTTTTTTCTTTTTACATCTTAGGAAACCATTTGTAGTGATCAAGAATTAAAAAGTATTAACTTATGCTAGATATAATGTCAAGATTATATATATTTGTGTTTGGGTCTCACTGTGTCACCCAAACTGCAGTGCAATGGCACAATCACGGCTCATTATAGCCCCAAACTCCAGGGCTCCAGCAATTCTTCCTCCTCAGCCTCTCAAGTAGCTGGGATTATAGGCACATGCCACCACACCTGGCAATTAAAAAAAAATTTTTTTTGTAGAAACAAAGTCTCACTATGTTGCCTAGGGCTGCTCTCAAATTTCTGGATTCAAACAATCAATCCTCCTGCCTAGACCTCCCAAAATTCTAGTATTACAGGCATGAGTCACTGTATCTGGTGAATTTCTGTTTAATGTTAATTAAGTAGAGTTGCACAAAGTACCATAAAAGAACTTATACTTAACTAACAAATAGAGAGTAAACAATTGGTAAATACAAAATAAGCCAATGGTGCAAATAATAAAAACGCAAGTAGGATCAATACAAAATACAATTTTGATGGTGTATTTAAACCTAAATACATCAATAATTACACTGAAAACAAATAAATTCAGTGCTTCAATTGACTACTGAAGAATGTATTACCAGTATGATAATTTTTAAAAATACATGTTGCACTTTATTCTGCT
>CAUYQG010056382.1:0-11381 GCA_963574415.1 Tarsius wallacei | reverse complement strand
GGGGGGCCGTTGCCCGGTGGGGCCCCGGGGGGGCCCCCCCCCCCCCCCCCCCCCCCCCCCGCGGTGGCGGCCGGCAGCGGTGGCTGCTTCTGCCTCCGGGACCGCTGTGATGTTTCTGCTGTGTCAGTGGCGGAGTTCCATGTGAGGAGCAGGCCCCCAGGGAGAGAGCCCTAGTCTTTCTATGTCCTCTTCTGCGGAGGTCTCACAGACCAAGCTGCCCGGTCGCCATCTTGCCGGAAGTCTCCTTCTGTGCTTTTCTATGCTGATCTGTCTTTTCTCTCTGATGTCTGTATAATATAAGTATTTGTTTGTTTAATGGTGTCCCGTAAGTCCCATAGATGTGACTCATTTTTTTTTTCTTTTTCTTTTTTCCCTCTGATGGGGTCATTTCAAAAGACCTGTGTTCTGTGTTCAGGTTCATATGTTCTTTTTTTCTGCTTGTTCTAGTTTGTTATTGAATCTCTCAATTGTATTTTATTTAATGCATTGAATTCTTAAATTTCAAGATTTCTATTTTGTCCTTTTTTCTATTATCTATGTCTTAATTAAATTGTCACTTATATCATGAATTGTTTTCCTAATTTCATTGAGTTGTTTGTCTATATTCTTTTGTATCTTGCTGAGTTTCCTTAAGATAATTATTTGAAATTTCTTTTCAAGCATTTTATAAATTTCCTTTTCTTTTCACTGTAGTCCATTAATAGAAACTTACTGTGACCCTTTGAATTTGTTATGATTTCTTGCCTTTCCATGTTTCTTGTGTTCCTACAATTGTATCTGTGTATCTAGTAGAAGAGTCGCCTTTTCCAATTATACAGAATAGCTTTCAGAGTGAGATACTTTTTCTGTAGATGAGTCCTAGGGTGTCTATTGGGTATATTATGTTGGCTTTGGTACTCTTTGTGCATCCTCTTCAGCTGTAATCCTTATCAGCAAAGTCTGTAATTGCCCAAGTGGCCTAGGCTGTGGAAGTTTGTGATGGGGGTGGTGGTGTGATTTAGCTGGAATTGAATATGCTGGGCTGGCTTTTGGAGTAAGCACATACACATTAAATTAAATTAATTATTTTCCTTTGGGAATACAACTTACTAAAATGAAATAAAGAAGATGATATTGATATTCAAGATTATTAATATCAATTAATTAAATGTAGTGATCCTCAAAAGACAAGAAACACATGGAATGAGTCCCAATATTTCCCCAGATTGAGCTTCCAGGTCATAGTACAAGGAGAAGGAACACAGGTGCAAGCTGCTAGAATTAAAGATTTGAGGAGCTAGAACTGAGTGGAAAGAGACCAAAACTGCTAATAGTACACAAGAAAGAGTACTAGGGATGTTGTGGGACAGCAGGCTTTGCAGTGGGCTCTCCAGGAGGGTGGGGCCACTTTGAGAAAGGCATGGGAATGTGCAGGCAGGGCAACTCAGCTGGCTGTCTAGTAAATCCTCTGGGGAGTGAATGTGAGTGTAGTGGACTGGCCAACTGTGTGACAAGATCTCTATTGAGTGTAGACATTGCTAGATTGGCTGTCAGGTAAGGTGTGGGCACACATGGATGTGGCAGGCCTGGAGGCTGTTGGTTGGCTTCCTCACTGTGCAGGTCTGCCTGCTTCCTGGAGGAGTAGAGTGCCATGGGGATTTGAACACCAGAGTCTCAGTCATTACCTCGATCTAGGGTCCAGGAAGCCAAGATTGTGGTGCTGCAGCCACCCACATGAGTGTGGTGGAATGATGATGGGGCCTCAGAAACTGGAAGAGTCAGTGGCTAATGGTCCCCAGAGTAGGACATGCTCTAGTAGTGAGTCCAATATCAAGTTGGCAGTGTACTGTAGAAAGTGAGGTAATGGGGATGGGATATGCACAATGCAGGCTCCTCCTCTGGGACAACACTCCAAACTGGATTCAGGACTTGTGAGGACTACAGGACTACCCTGTAGCAAAGACTGAAGGCATCTGTGGTAGTAATGAGTACTTCTCAAAGTCTCCAGCTAAACTTTTCCCCCTAAGAAGTCCCTCTTGGCTCTAAGCTGATACTAGTGGGAGAGACATTATGGCAGAGATAGGGTGGTTCACTCCTCATCTCTGTGGTATAATCCTGGATTGTAATGCCCCACAGGAATTTTGCCACTCTCCTGGTCCTCTCTAACATACTTCATCAGTCACTCCAGTTGAAATATAGTTGTTTAATCATTGTTTTGGTCCCTTTTTATTAGGTGAATGAGTACAAGGCAACTCTAATTGACTATCTCACTGATCCCACTTTGAAAGTAGATCAAGTTCCAATATAATTAAAAGGATTGAGATCACCCAAAATATATTATATGACCAAATTGCAGTTAAGTTGGGAATCATGAATAATAATATAGTTAAGAAATACCTAAGCATTTTAACATTAAACAAACTTTTGAATAACCCATAGATCAAAGAAGATATCAAAAGATAAATTATTTTTAAAAAATTTTAGCTGAATAATAAATGAAATGCACATCAGAATTTGTTGAATGCAGCTAAAATAATGATTAGGAGGGAAATATGGGTTTGAATATGCAGTATATAAAGGGATAAATGTTTTAATTTTTGTTATATAAATTTGCACCTTAGAAAACTTCAGAAAGAAAAAACAGATGATCCTAAGTAGAAGGAAGACAATTACAATATGAGTGAAAAATCAATAAAATTTAAAATAGGTCAATAAAATGGAAAAAATTTTTAAAGTCAAAATTTGGTAATTTGAAAAGATAAATTTAAAAATTGATAAACACCTAGCAAGATTGATCTGGGAAAAAAGAAATAAAACAAAAAAACAATATTAGGAATGAAAGAAGGAAAATTATTACAGATCACATAGATATTAAAATGGAAATAAGGGAATATTATAAACACTCATGCCAATAAATTCAATGACTTAAATGAACTATTTTCCTTTGGGAATATAACTTACCAAAATAGGATAAGAAATAAATGAAACTCCAAATATCATTACATCTGTGAAAAAATATAGTTTGATAGTACTTTTGGGCAAGATAGAATAAAATAGACTGTATTTACCTTGCTGCCTAGAACAAAAAATAAATAACAACTGGAAAATATTATATGAAGCAATGGTTTTCAAGATGATGAATATCAATTAATGAAATACAATGATACCCAAGAGACAGGAAGCAAATATAATGAGTTCCAATATTTCCCCAGAATACAGCCTTGAGTTTCCAGGCTATAGTAAAAGGAGAATGAATACAGGTGCCACCTGGTAGAACTCCAGAGTTTAGGAGTTAGAACTGAGTGGAAAGAGACCAGGACGGCTATAGTGCATAGGACTGAGCACTGGAGAGAACAGAGATACACAAAAAGAGAAAGCTAGATACCTTCAGAGTATGCAGCAAACTACTGATAATCACATGCATGCTAAGAAGCTACAGGGAAAAGGGAAGAGTCATGCTGAATGGATTTATAACAGTTATAAATCAATTACCACAAGCCAGACTGGGAAAAAATCAGTACTCAGAAAAGACTTGCCTCAGTAGTGAGAAAAAATTAGCCCTTGACTTAATGCTGCTTGGACATTATTTCACAAAATATAAAAGCAAGACCCAATTGGATCAAACTTTCCACTAAAGAAAGCACAAGAATTATTATGGGAATAAAAACAATTCAGCACCTAAGAATGTGAAGTTCAAAATATCTGGCAGCCAATTATTAGATTATTAAACATGGAAATAGGCAGGAAAACACAACTTATCATTAGAAGAATAATTAATCACTAAAAACGAACACAGAACTAACATAAATGTTAGAAATATCAGACAAGTACACAAAAACAGTTATAACTGTATCCTGTTTCTAGAGATAAGTAGATTCATGAGATATAACCAAAAAAAAAAAAGAGTATTCTTTCCTGCTGTCACTGCTGGGGGCTGATGTGCACATTCTCCAGAACCTGTCAGCCTTGTACCTGGGACCACTGCCACAGACAATAACCCTGATTTTCCAGCAGCAGAACTGCTGTGCACTTGCACACACCTGGAGAAAAGGCTCTTCCCACCAACTCCAGTAACTGCCTTTACCTCCCAGAACAAACTGCCTGGGGACCTGAGAGTCATCTGCCATCCATATCAGTGGGAGGCCTGAGTATAGGCACATCTGGCCTGACACTGCACCCCTCCCCCATGACCAAGTGTGATACTCAGGGCGTGGGGATCACTTCACCTTTTCTACCACTGGTGACATCTGTAAACTCCTCCCAGAAGCCCTAAGGTGAACCCACTCAGCCTGCTGTCACTGCCACCACCACCACCCACCTTGAATGTGCCAAGGGGGTCTGGAGACTGGTCCATAACATCCACCACTAACACCAGCCATTCCACCTGGGAAACTGAAGGTTGTTCTGCCATTGCTACCACCATCGCCCAAGAAACGCATGCTGTCCTACAGAAAATGCTTATAGGAGTTCTTCACCTGGAAGTGAAAAGACAATATCTACCATCATGAAAACACAAGAAAGTTTAAAACTCACTGACATAGCCCACGCACCCAGTCCACTGTCACTGCTGGCACCTGAACAGACAACCCAGAGGTCTAAGAATCATCGCACCTGGATCCTTTAACACTTGTCCTGACATACATCACTAAGAGGCTCAAGCACAAGCTCAGCTGGACTGCAGCTGCTACCACTTGGGCCTGAGGACTGGTTCACCTGGCACCCTTATACCCAGCAAAGCCTCACCACAGCCACCACTGACAACTATAGTCTAAGAAATAAGGAACACTACCGTTGTAGTCAACAACTGAATAAATTATACAGAGACTACACTACTGCATGTACCCTGGATCAAAGCTAAGTGCCCTACCCAGCCAACACCATAGATACATCTTGGGAAAATTCCTCACTACAAAAGCCAATCCCAAACATTAGAGGATGCAACTGCTACACCAGATGTACAGATATCAATATAAGGTCACCAAAAAGCATGAAAAAAAATCAAAACAAACAACAACAACAACAACCCCAAACAAGGAAATACAACACCTCCATAGGAACACAATAATTCTCCAGCAACAGAGTCCAAAGAAAAAGAAGTTCATGAAATGCATTTTAAGAATTCAAGATAATGATATTAAAGAAGTTCAGTGAGATACAGGAGAACACAGATAAATAAAACAAAGAAATAAGAAAACTAATTAGAATAAAAATTAGAAATGTATTAAAAGAGTAGATGTCATGAAACACAACCAAACCGAAATCTTAAAACTGAATAATTCAACGAATAAAGAATAAAATTGATAAACTGGATCAGGAAGTAGAAAAAGAATTCAGAACTTCAGACATATTTTTTTTTTGAAATAACCCAATCAGAGGAGAGAAAGAGAGAGAGAGAGAATATTTTTTCTTAAATAAAGAAAGCCTATGTGAGCCGGGCTCGGTGGCTCAGCCTGTAATCCCGTGCTTTGGGAGGCTTAGGTGAATGGATTGCCTGAGCCCGCAGGTTCGAGACCTGCCCGGGCAACTTGGCGAGACCTCATCTCTACAATAAATCAAAAAATTAGCCGGGCGTGGTAGCGCTCGCCTGTAGTTCCAGCTACTTGGAAGGCTGAGGCAGAAGGATCGCCGGAGCCCAGCAGGTCGAGGCTGCGGTGACCGGGAGCAGCCACTGCACTCCAGTCTGGGTGACGGAGTGAGACTCCAACTCAAAAAAAAAGAAAGCCTATGTGATATATATATGGGACATCATAATATGGCAAATTTGTTATTTTTAGGTGTCCCAGAAGATGAAGGGAAGGCAAAGGCATAAAAAAAACATATTTGACAAAATAATAGCTGAAAGATTGTCAAGTTGACAAAGAGATTTACACATCGAGATACACGTAGCTTTGAGATCCCCAAACACATTCAACCCAAAAAATGTCTTATCCACAGCACATTATAGTCAAATTATAAAAAGTTAAAGACAAAGAGAGAGTTCAAAATTTAAAAAAGCAATGGAAAAGCATATATTTACTAATATGGGACTAATAGTAGATTTCCATCAGACTAATAGCAGATTTCTCAGCAGAAACCTTACATGATATATTCAAAGTGTTGAAGAAATAAGAAAACTGTCAACCAAGAATACTATAGCCAGAAAACTTACTCTTCATAAATGATGGAAAAATAAAACCTTTTCCCACACAAGAAAAACTGAGGTAATTCATTACCACTAGACCAGTCCTACAGAAAATGCTTATAGGAGTTCTTCACCTGGAAGTGAAAAGACAATATCTACCATCATGAAAACACAAGAAAGTTTAAAACTCACTGACATAGCAAACACACAAATGAAAAAGAAGAAGGATTTAAATATCATTACTATAGAAGTCACCAAATCACAATGATAAACAATGAGAAAAATAAAGAAACAGATGATATACTAAACAACCAGAAAACAATTAACAAAATGACAGGCATAAGTACTAACCTGTAAGTAATAATCTTGAACGTATTTTTATTTAATTTTAATTTTAGAGACAGAGTCTCACTCTGTTGCCCAGGCTGGAGTGCAGTGGCATGATTATAGCTCACTGTAGCCTCAAACTCCTGAGCTCAAGTGATCCTCCTGTCTCAGCCTACCAAGAATCTGGGACAATGAATGTGTGCCACAACACCCAGATGATTTTTGTTTTGTTTTGTAGAGATGGGGTCTCACAATGTTGCCCAGACTGGTCTTGAACTCCTGGCCTCAAATGATTGTACTGCCTCAGCTTCCCAAAGTGTGGCAATTACAGGTGTGAGCCATTGTACCTGGCCTTGAATGTAGATAGATTATAATTTGCACTTAAAGGACATAGACTGGCTGAATGGATTTTTTTAAATGACCCAATTATATGCTGCATACAGGAAACTCAGTTAACCTGTAAAGAAACATACAGATTGAAAGTAAGGGACTGGGAAAAAATATTTGCTATGTAGGTGGAAACCAAAAGTGAGTAGGAATAGCTGTATTCATATCAGATAAAACGGACTTTTTTATATAAAGCATATATGAGTAGATCTAAATGAAGAGATAGGGTAAAATATAATACCAGTTGGAGACTTCCAAACTTCCCTCTCAGCATTAAACAGATCATTTAGACAGAAACACTGGATTTAATGTGCACCTTAGACAAAATAGACCTAACAGACATTTTATCCAACACTTGAAGAACACAGCTTCTTCTCAGCAGTACATGGAAACTTCTTCAGGATAGACCATATGTAAGGTCACAAAACAAGTTTCAGCACATTTAAAAAACTCAAGATTATATCAAGTAGCTTCTCAGTCCACAGTGGAATAAAATTCAAAATAAATCACAAGAGGGACTAAGGAAAATACAAAAATACATGAACATGAAACAATATGGTCCTGAATGATGATTGGGTCAGGAGAGAAAGAGAAAAAAGGTTTTTGAAGCAAATGAAAATGAAAACACAACATACCCAAACCTATTTGATACAGCAAATCAGGCTAAGAGAGAAATTTATAACAATACATGACTACATCAGCAAAGTAGAAAGATTTCAAATAAACAATCTAATGATGCACTTCAAGGAGCTAGAAAAACAAGAAGAAACCAAACCCAAAATTAGTGCAAGGAAAAAGGTAATACAAATCAAATCAGAACTAAACAAAATAGATACTTTAAAAAAATTCCAGAGAATCAATGCAGCAAAAAGTTTGTTTTTTGAAAAGATAAAAAAAAATCATTAAACACTCAGCTAGATGAACCAGGAAAAAAGAGAGAAAACTAAAATAAACAAAATTAGAAACAGAAAAGGAGATATTAAAACTAATACCACAGAAATTTTTTTAATATATATTTTTTATTTTAAAATTGTGGGGTACCATTAAGGGTTAGGTATACAAATATTCATTGTGCAGGTACCCTTAATGATGAGGTGTGCTCCCCTTCCCCAGACAGATACTGACTACCGTTAATCCCACCTCCCTACCCCTCCTTGCCCCCCAAAAAGTTTTCCACCACTATCAATCCTTTTCTTATAGTATTACAGTAGTTGTTCAAGGTCCACTTATGAGTGAGAACATGTGATATTCAGATTTTGGTTTCTGTGAGAGACCACTCAATATTATAAACTCTAATTCCATCTAGGTTGTTGTGAAATTCATGATTTTGTTCTTTTTATGGCTATGTAATATTCCATTGTATATATGTACCACATTTTTAAAATCCAGTCCTATTTTGAAGGACAGCATGGTTGGTTCCATGATATTGCTATTGTGAACAATGCAGTGATAAACATACGTGTGAGGGCATCTTTTTTATAGAGTGATTTGAGTTCTTCAGGGTATATTCCCAGTAAGGGGATTGTGGGGTTATATGGAAGGTTGATTTTTAGAGTTTTTAGGAATTGCCACACTGATTTCCACAAAAGCTGTACTAGTTTACACTCCCACCAACAGTGTAGAAGAGTTCCCTTTTCGCCAAATCCTCTCCAGCATCTGTTATTTTTTGTTATTGATGATGACCATTCTGACTGGAGTTAGGTGGTATCTCAGTGTAGCTTTAATTTGGATCTCCTTGATGACTAGTGAGGATAAACATTTCTTCATGTATCTGTTGGCCTCTCGTATGTCTTCTTTTGAGAAGTGTCTGTTCATTTCTTTTGCGCACTTTGTAATGGGTTTGTTTGTTATTTTGTTTTCAGCATGTTAGAGTTCCTTGTAGATCCTAAATGTTAGGCCTTTCTCAGACATGGACTTGGCAAATACTTTTTCCCAGTCTGTGGGCTGTCTCCCTGCTCTCTTGATGGTTTCTTTGGCTTTGCAGAAGCTTGTCAGTTTAATGAGGTCCCACTTGTCTATCTTGTCTCTTATGGCCTGTGCATTTTGGTTTTTGCTCAGGAATTGGATGCCAGTTCCAAATTCCGTAAGGGTGTGTCCTGCATTTTCTAAAGTTCTTGTGGTTTGAGGCTTTACATTAAGTCTCTGATCCATTTAGAGTTAATTTTTGTGTAAGGAATAGATAGGGGTCCTGTTTTAATCTTCTGCATGTGGTCAGTCAGTTTTCCCAGCACCATTTACTGAATAGATTCTCCTCTCCCCAGAGGTGGGTGGTGGAGGCTTTATCGAAGATGAGTTGGTTGAGAAATTGAGGTTTTGCTTCTGGAATCTCAATTTTATTCCACTGGTCTATATGCCTGTACTTGTACCAATACCAGGCCGTTTTGGTTATTGTAGCTTTACAGTAAAGTTTAAAGTCTAGTAGTGTGATACCTCCTGGTTTTTTTTTTTTTTTCCCTGAGGGTTGTTCTGGCTATTCTTGGTTGTTTGTGTTTCCATATGAATTCCTGTATTGTTTTTTCTAGATCCGAAAAGAATGTTGCTGGTAATTTGATGGGTATTGCGTTAAATCTGTAGATTGCCTTAGATAAGGTGGACATCTTAACAATGTTGATCCTTCCAATTCATGAGCATGGGATATTTTTCCACTTGTTTGGGTCATCTTTGATTTCTTTGAGCAGTGTTTTGTAGTTTTCTTTGTAAAGGTCTTTCACATCTCTGTTTAGGAAGATGCCAAGGTATTTCATTTTTTTGTGGCTATTGTGAATGGGATTGTGCTTTTTATTTGGTTTTCTGTTTGTTTATTATCGGTGTAAAGAAATGCAATTGCCTTTTGCACATTTATTTTAACTTTGAGATTTTGCCAAAGTCCTTTATCAGTGCAAGGAGGTTTTTGACAGATTCTCTTGAGTTTTCAAGGTATAGAATCACGTCATCTGCAAAGAGAGATAACTTGACTTCCTCTTTTTCTATTTGGATACCCCTGATTGCCTTCTCTTTTCTGATTGCTGTAGCCAGGACTTCCAATACTATATTGAACAGGAGGCGTGAGAGTGGACATCCTTGTCTTATTCCAGTTTTCAGGGGAAATGTTTCCAATTTCTGTCTGTTTAGGTGTATGCTGGCTGTGGATTTCTCGTAGATGGCTTTTACTTATTTGAGGCATGTTCCACGTATGTTTTTGTCAAGAAGGGGTGCTGGATTTATCGAAAGCTTTTTCTGCATCTAATGATATGATCATGTGGTTTTTGTTTTGATGTCTGTTGATGTATTTAATTACATTTATGGTCTTACAAATGTTGAACCAGCCTTGCATCCAGGGGATGAAGCCTACTTGGACATGATGGATGATTGTTGAGTTGTGTTGTTGAATCCGATTTGCTAGGATCTTGTTGAGAGTTTTAGCATCTATGTTCATCAAAGATATTGGCTTATAGTCTCTTTCTTTGTTGGGTCTTTACCCGGCTTTGGTATCAATGTGATGTTAGCTTCATAAAATGATTTGGGGAGAGTTCCATCTTTCTCAATCGCCTGGAATACTTTCAGTAGAATTGGTATCAGTTCCTTCTTATATGTCTTACAGAATTCTGCTGGAAAGCCATCTGATCCAGGGCTTTTTTTGTAGGTAGTTTTCTTATTACGTAATCAATTTCCTTGATTGTCATTGGTCTATTTAGGGTCTCAATTTCTTCTTATTTCAACCTAGGTAGGTTGTGTGAAGTCAGAAAGTCCTCCATTTTCTTAAGGTTTTCAAGTTTGTTTCCATACAAGTGTACATAGTAGTCTCTAATGATCTTTTGTATTTCTTCTAGGTCAGATGTGACTTTACCTTTTGTGTTTCTGATTGTGTTTATTGGGCTTTTTCTTTTTTTTTTTTGAGTTGGAGTCTCACTCTGTCACCCAGACTGGTGTGCAGTGGCACACTCCCAGCCACCGCAGCCTCAACCTTCTGGGCTCTAGCCATCCTTCCACCTCAGCCTTCCAAATAGCTGGAACTACAGGCACATGCTACCACGCCTGGCTCATTTTTTGATTTATTGTATAGATGAGGTCCCGCCAAGTTGCCCAGGCGGGTCTTGAACTCGTGGGCTAAGGCAATCCACTCACTTCAGCCTCCCGAAGTGTGGGATTACAGGCTGAGCCATCGAGCCAGACATATTGGTTTTTTTCTTGGTCAGTCTGGCTAGGGGACCATCAATCTTGTTTATCCTTTCAAAGAACCAGCTGTGTGTTTCATTGATTTTTTTGTCTTACATTTTTGACTTCTATGTCCCGAATTTGGGCTTTTATTTTGGTGAGCTGGATTCTTCTGCTGAAGTTGCAGTTTTGGAAGTCTTGCTTTTTCAGCTTCCTTAGGTGACTTGTTAGGCTGTTAGTTTGTGATCCTTCTATTTTCTTCATGTGCATTTGTAGAGATATTCATTCCCCTCTTACTACAGCCTTCATGGCACCCCAGAGATTTTGGTAGGATGTTTCTTCATTTTCATTTATTTCCAGGTATCTTTTAATCTCTGTTTTGATTTCATCATTGACCCAGGAGTTGTTTGGCATCATGCTATTTAGTGTCCAT